>CAIGRK010174574.1:0-13367 GCA_903798315.1 Fraxinus greggii | reverse complement strand
CACTGTATTCGTCACAAAATTTTATTTTCATACCTTTATAAATTATTTTAAAAAAATTGTACACGTAACAAGTTGTTCGTGTACAATTTTTAACTCCGCCTACTCAAAATTGAAGTAGTCGGTCCCAAACCCGGATAAGGAGGAGTGTTTGTTTATCTTTTTTTTTTTAATTACTATTTTAAAAAAGAAATTTTCTTTTGAAAATGTATATTTCAAAAATGTTTAGAAAATGTGTGTATGTGTATTAGGTTTGGTATAGTGTTAAAAAAAAAAAACGCCCACGAGAGGCGAGCTTGCCCATGGGGGCCTGAGCTGAGCGTCTGGACGAGCCACGAGCTCGGCTCGTGCTTGCTCGTGTGGGTAAGGGCCGAGCCGAGCCCATTGCCACCCTTACTTGGAGATGAGTGTCGAGAACTATCGAATCAATGCGGAACTTTATTGCTTTAAAGAAAAATAGTGAAACCCTTGTCTCAATCATACTAATTTTTCTACTTTATCTTTTCCTAAGTAAATCGAAACTCAATCCAATTTTGCACTTGTCAAAAGATTTTGAATACATATTTATGCACAATAAATTCGTTATTACATTTTCTCAACAACGTCTATGTTCCAAGCCTTTTTTTGCTTTGTAATTGGAGATTTGAGAGACATTGACAAAGAGAACGTGAAAAATAAAAATCGGGAAAGGAAAGAGGTGAGGACGTAGAGACGCAGAATAAGAGATAAGAGCAAGGAAGAAGATGATTTTACTATTTTTAAGTTCCTTCTTACCTAAACCATTGAATGATGATAGCAATTTGAAGTCTTGTTATTCTTATTCAACCAAATTGCTATTCATGGATAAAAGTCCAACATAGAATACCACTTTTTGGCAGTAGAATACTCCCACAGTAAGAATGTATCTCAGCTTTTAGTAATCATTAACTATGGTCACGTAAAGCCATACGTACAACAATAATCCAATTTCCCCAAAAAACTTACCTTTTCACTTGAAAGAGAGAGGTTTTCTTGCATCAGTTCTTGTTTCTTTTCATATACTCAACTCTCTCTCTCTCTCTCTCTCTCTCTCTCTAGAATGACTGAGATAAAGAATTATTTAAGACCCTTCATTTCAGGCGGATAAGCCGGTGTATCTTCACAGATCCAAGTGTACAAAAAGCTTGGTAATTTTCTGTTCTTAACCATTTTTAATGAGTCATTCTCTCTTTAACCATTACTTAATTTGTACACACCCCATCTTTACAGTTTACTGGTTTACTGTTTAACTGGTGTGTTCTTGTTAATTGACTTTCTCAAATAAATAACCCCTTTTAATATTGGTTTTTAGAGCATGTCGTAAGAGAGTTTGAGTGTGTGTGTGTGTGTGTGTTGTATTTGTGGTTATATTTCCTTTTTCGCTTGTCAATATTCCTATCACTTACTAGAAATTTTGCTGTTTTTCAGCATTTTTTACTATCTGCCATGGCTGATCTGTACATTTCTTGAAAGTTTGTTTATATACTTAAGTGCAATATGGTGTTTGAAGCAATTTTTAGCTGAATTTTGCTATGAATCTCATTAATTCCTCTCATTTGATCTGATTTTTATTTTTTATTTTTATTGTGGAATTTTTCTGTCAAGAATAGATGGTACATTTCTTTTGTATATGGTCCATTTCCTACTCCTGCTTTTGTTTATATTCTCAGGCTTTATTATTTAGCATATAATTTAATGTGTAGAACTGTAGAATTATTCTTTCCTATCTGCTACTTCAATAGTGGGTCATCTCATTATCTGTTCCTTCACAATATTTTTAATTATTTGGAGATTTCTTTTCTGAAATATAGAGAAAAAAAATTTCTTTGTCAATTTTTGCCACTAGGAAAGGTTAGGTAAATGGATGAGGGAGGCGATTTTCAACGATGGGATGAATTAATACCAGATGCACTTGGCTTAATATTCAAGAATCTGTCACTTTTTGACGTACTTACTGTAGTACCAAGGGTTTGCAAGTCATGGGGAAGGGCAGTAAGGGGACCTTATTGTTGGCAAGAGATAGACATTGAGGAATGGAGTCGAAACTCCAAGCCAGAAATTGTAGACCGAATGGTTCGATTGCTTATTGCGAGAAGTGGTGGCTCCCTCAAGAAACTCTCTGTCTCCGGTCTCTCTAGTGACCAGACCATATTGTTCATTGCAAACCAGTAAGTATTATGCCGACTCGTTTTATGAAGTACGATATCCAGTTTGAGGTTTATCTGATGTTTTTTAACTCGACTAATATTGTGTTTAACTGATTGACGTTATCTTATCATTGGTGTGATTTTCACATTTTGGATTATATTCATTTTCTTCTGTTTTGGTTGCAAGTGCGAAATCTCTCAGGACTCTGCGACTGCCAAGAAGTGAAATAAATGATTCCATTGTGGAAAAGGCTGCTGGGATGCTTTCGACTATTACTTGTTTAGATTTGAGCTACTGCATTAACATAGGAGCCGAAGCCCTTGAAGCCTTAGGGAAGCACTGTAAATTTCTCACCAGTTTTCGCCGCATAATGCACCCTCTAGAAGTGATCAACAAACTTTCCCAAGACGATGAAGCCCTCGCCATTGCTGCTACAATGCCTAGACTCAAGCATCTCGAGATTGCCTACTTGCTTGTTAGCACAGAAAGTGTAATCGAGATTCTTAAAAACTGCGAACAACTCGAATTACTTGATCTACGGGGTTGTTGGAATGTCAATCTAGACGAGAAGTTTGTGAAAAAGTTCACAAAATTGAAGGTGATTGGACCCTTGGTTGTTGATTGTTATGACAAGAATGGTTGGGAGAACTGCTCGGATTATTCGGCCTCGTCTGGTTACCTAGCCTGGGACTTTGTGGCTGGCGATATAGACGATGATTATGACGAGATGTTGGAGGATCTTTGGGAAGGCGAACATCCTTTGGAGGATATTGAAATGTGGTTCTACGATGATGTTAATGCTGTTGATGCTGGTTATGATTGGCCTCAGTCTCCTTAATATTAATACTAATCTAGTTTTAGCTGGCTGAGAGGATATATTTTGCTGTCTGTTGGGCTTGTGCTTATTATACTACCTACAAGTTTAAAATTTGGCTCTGTATCTACAAGTTTACAATTTGGCTCTGTATCTTGATAATGCACTCTACTAATGGGTGATTGCCGTGATTTAATTGAATAAGAAATACTTGTTTCTTTCTCTTTCCAACTATTTCACATTTTATTTTGGATTTTTGCATTTGTTTGAGCAAGACAGGATGCTTGATGTATGCTATCAGGTCGAACAAATGTTCAAGTTTAGCCATTTAAAAAAAAAATAATTTTAGGGTCTGTTTTCTTTGATGTTTTCAAGCCATTTTCAGTTCTCAGTTTTCGAAAACAGTAAAATGCGTTCTCTTTCTCATTTTCGAAAACGCGTTTTTGAAAACAAGTTAAAAATTTACAAAGAAAATCTTACAAATTTGTCATTTTGGGTGTTTTCAAAACAATTTTTCAAAATGTCAAAAAGAACACATTTTCAACAATTTCAAAATGAACACTCAAAACACTAAACACAAAATGAATTCAAAACTCAAAACACAAAGAGAACATCTTCTAACAAGGAAAAAGCTTGAAGCACAGAAAATTCTCGACAGAATTCCTACAGATGCTATCGTGGCAATATCTGATTCGTTTGTTTTTACTTTTCCATTTTTCAATCCTCATATATTTTGTAAAAAAAATCTGTACTTGCATGATTGTAATAACAGAGAAAGAGCATGCCAACAAGCAGTACTGGAAAAAATAGTATATTTGATGAGATTTTAATTTTCATCAGTTGCTATCCGCTACTCTTAAATCCACCTTACCAAACAAGCTACGCGTGTGCATGATCGAAACAATGAACTGACCTTTGCAGATTTTCCAAAAGTCAATTTTCGTGGAGATCAGTCCCACTACAACTTGCTTGTAAAAATAATATTTAACCGTCTCTAAGTTCATGGTACAAAGATTGCATCCATAACTATAATGATGAATCCACTGTTGGGAGTTTGAACACAACCAGTCCAATTCTCAACAACTTATGACCTGGAAGTCGAGCATTCAGTCCGATATTTGGCCTCATCTTCAACCACCATCGGTAAATGCCATGTTCCAAGCGGAGAACCACCCATCTTTCCACCTAAAAATGTAAATTTCATTTGAGTACAAGGGGAAGGGGGTCGTTTGATTTAAACGTATATAAAATGATTACAGCAGCTACAGCTCAATTACGAGAGATCAATTAATATAAAAATAAGTATCCCAAAATGACATTACCTTCTTTGGTAGCTTCTTCACATCTTTTCTGATACTTCAGGGACAGTTCTGGACCTAATTCTTTCATTAACTGATCGTACTTTTCTTCTGCCTCAGTTATAAATTTTGCCTTGGTACAAGAAAAAAAGGTTCAAGACAATGACAAGGTAATAAAGCTTTGCTTATCAAATAAGTAAATGCAAATAAATATCAATATTACATTTTTCTACAGTCTCAAAGTACATACATTATCTAAAATGAACAATTTAGTTTAGGATCCAATTATTGTAGCATCAGTTAAAGATGAATATTATGATGTCCCTAGTGTGCATTCCAGATTTATATTCTCTCTTGTATGTTTGATCAAGAATATATAAATTTAGTTTAGGATCCAATTATTGTAGCATCAGTTAAAGATGAATATTACGATGTCCCTAGTGTGCATTCCAGATTTATATTTTCTCGTATGTTTGATCAAGAATATATAAGTACGCTATATACTAAAGGCACGGTCTCAAGCACAACTTCATTGATCATTCAACTGCATCAATTTTCAAACACGAATAGAAGCAATCGAGTCCAAGTCCAGCTTAGGGACACGTACAAACATCACAAAAAAAAAACCCACAGACATGCAGAGAGAGAATCTGAAATAGTATTAGCAAATAACTGAGTTTTTAGTGCTTTCCTAAATATGTAGCCAGCACAAATAAATAAATTAGCTGCTCAATTAAAATTATTAACGGAAGAAAATTCTCCAGTTACAAGTAACTTGAGAAACTTTAAGAAAATTGTCTTAATCTCGTGCAGGGACAATGTGTTTCACTTTTTGGTTCAAAGAAAAACAAAAAGAAGAGTAACAGATTAGTAGTTGTTCTATCAAATGATAGCTTAAAATATATACACAGCAACAGTCTTTAGTAAAATTCCAAAAGGGCAAAGTTAAATGGAGGATTTCTAGAAGTTGCTAGTTTGAAATTTAGCATCATGAGGAAAATGCATACCCATTATTTGTCTTTAATGGCATCAAATGCCTTTGGAAGATCTGAAATTGATTTTATCATAAGTGTGATGGTTCCATTCGTAAAACCTTTTTGCATTATCAAAATTAATTTAATACTGACCAGCATGGCCGGTGCTGCAGAAGCTCCATGGTATCTGACAAACATGCGCAGAATGTTGAAATTATTGTTCAAAATGTCATCCTACGAGGAATAAAATATTTTTTAGCTTCAACCAACTACAAAATGCATGTGGCAAGACAAGTATTGAAAGGAATAAAAGATCAAAGAAAGACATACCTCGTAATCAAATCTGCAGCATTTTCTTGTGATGCATCAATGAAAATCAACCAAATTATGCTCTCACATGCATTATGAAAGCATAGAACTTTTTGCACTTAGTTGTACAGTATAAACATCTGCAGTGTAATAACCCCAAGTAGAAACCACAAAAGAGATGCCACCACCAGGAAGAAGAATCACTTACAGGTCATCTGATACTTCCACGAGCAACTCTGAAAGTGATAGAAATTCCATATGCAATTCATTTACCTTCAAACAGCCAAAAGAGAATAATCCGTGAACTATATCACTTCCTATATTTAGAAATATAATATTTACAAGGCTGTTTCCATAACATTTATCAAATCTCTTTCTGCATTCCATTGTCATTCTTGTTCCTACTATTACGAAAATGACAGAGAATTAATTTGTCTTAGTTCTACTCAACAAAGAATGATATGAATTGTTATTAAGCTTAATAAACTTCCTACCTTCTCTCAAAATTATAATTGGATATGGGGCACAAGCATAAACTTATGTCAAATAAACAAACATATAAGGTAATTGTTGAAAAGTTACATCCGATTTTTAAGGATATTAATTTGAACTGAGTTTTTTTTTTTTTTTTAATTTGGATTAGTCGATTTCCTTTTATTGTATCTGTAGCCTATTATTTAGGATTATAGTTTCTTTTTATTATCCATAAATAGATTAAAAGTCTTTGTATCATTTGAAAAATACAGGTTTTTTTCCCTCTCAAGTTAACATGGTATCAGAGCACTTGTGATCCATAAAATATCTTGTTTATGTTGATGATATAATTATAACTGGTGATGATGAAATTGCAGATCTTAAAAGAATTCTTTCTAGGGAAATTGAAATTAAAGACCTAGGAGTTTAAAATACTTTCTTGGTATGGAAGCAGCTCGATCAGCCAACATAATTGTCATGTCCCAAAGAAAATACAATTTCTGGAAGTCGATCACAAACCAAGTGAAGTTCCATTGATCCGAATAATAAAATTGGCTGCTCTAAACGTGGAGAATCGGTGGACAAGGAAAGGTACCAAAAGTTAGTTAGAAAGTTGATTTACTTATCTCATACACATCGTGACATTGCTCTCTCAGTAAGTATAACGAGTCAATACATGCACTCTCCAAAAGTAGAACACTTGCAAGCGGTTTACACTTTACAAGATTCTGAAATGAAACTTACTCCTGGGCAAGGTTTGTTGTTTAAGAAAAGTGATAAAGTCAGTGTTCAGGCTTTTACATATGCTGATTGGGTTGGATCAGTTAGTGACATAAGGTCTACTTCAGGTTATTGCACATTTACCGATGGTAATATGGTGATTTGGTGCAGTAAAAACAAAGTGTAGTGGCTAAAAGTAGTGTAGAGGTTGAGTTTAGAGCAATTGCACTTGGAATGTGTGAGCTATTGTGCCTCAAAAAACTTCTTGAGAATTTGAAGTCAGTTTGCAGTTCCCATGAGGTTATATGCAAACAATAAAGCAACAATTTGCATAGCTCACAATCCAGTACAACATTATAGGACAAAAACATGGAAATTGATAGGCACTTTATTTATTAAAAAAAATGCTTAAACGTCGCGTGATTTGCACGCCATTTATTTAACAAAGGAGCAACTTGTAGATTACCAAGGGTTTAGGGAAGGCGACGTTTGAGCCATTTTGTCCAAGCCTGGTTTGTTTGATATCTACTAACTAGCTAGAGGGGAGTGTTGAAAAGTTGCATTTTAATATTAGTGTAAACTGAACTTGATTTATTTGGATTAGTCTTCCCAGCCTCAAGACTCTTTTTTGTAAAATTCTTTTATTGTAACTGTAGCCTCTTATTTAGGATTATACTTTCTGTTTATATTCTATAAATAGATTAGGAATCTTTGTATCATTTGAGAAATACACATATTTTTGGCCTCAAGTTTACAATTATCGTAGTCAAAAGTACTAAAGAAATATCTATGGTATCATTTACTTCTCTAATTTCATTGTACTAGTAAGCGTTAAACGTACGTTGCACGTTATTCTGAAATACTTTATAAGTACTGTGAAAATAATATTAGACCCTTCGTTTACCCTTTCAAATGAGAGAAATGCAAGCCCGTGAAAATAAATGTTTGTTATTATGCATGCACGTAAATAATGAAATACATACTTGAAGGTGAGTATTAGAATTACAACTAAATGCATAAATAAAGATGAATGATAAATACGATACATGAATTAACTTAAATGTAATTGATTTAGAATTAGCACCAAGGAATATATAAGTGACGATGAATGTTAAATCATTTATACCAAATGAATATAATATAATTTTCAATTAAGTGAAACTGGATGCTAATTAGCACAAATGGAAGTGAATAATGAGTTGCATTCTTTAATGTGAAATTCTAATTAATATTAATTAAATGAATGTGAATGTTAATGTTAATGTTAATTAATTGAGAATTAATAACAGACATTGACGTGGATGTGAAATTTTAATTAATATTAATTAAATGAATGTGGATTTTAATTAATTGAGAATTAATTATAGGGAATACATGCATAAACAAGGATTTTGTAGTATTTATTACAATTTATAAATTAAATACATATTGAAAAACGAAAAGTAAGATACTAAATATAGGGAATATGCATGAAAAAGGATTTTGTAGTATTTATTGCAGTTTGTAAATTAAATACATATTGAAAAATAAAAAGTAAAGTATTATTGAAATAATTAAAATGTATATGACTATACTCGTCCCAAAAATGATTCTCACTTGATATGATATTTTAATATATAATATGTGACATTTGAAAGTGCTCTATAGAACAATACCTTTTCGCCTCTCATGTGATACAATAGAAGGTTAAGCACGCGATAGTCAAAGGATTTCAGATGAATAGCCCTTATTGCGTCCTCAATCGATATCTGTGTAAGAATATCTTAAATCAAAACCAGCCATGTAAAACATTGGCCTTGCCTTCATAAAGGTTCTTAAATACTGTGTTGACAGGTATTACAGATATATTGGAGGGCTATTCTGAGGTAATCCCTTTACAATTTTTCAAGTAAAATTTTATCATCTCCATGTATTTTCTTCATTTTATGAATTATCTATCTCTTTTCTGAAAGAAACATGCCAACTTGGACAACAAGCAGCCGTCATTATTTATTATTTCTTGGCAAAAAGTGGAAAAGGAAATAAAGGTGAACCTCATTGTCACTCATCAGTGCACAACATAGCTTTCTTTCCAGTGCCCAGTATTCCTCTCCACTCGTAAGTTCTTCTTTAATCCTGAATGCATTAAGGGGTGAATCAAACAAAGAAATTTAAGCACCACAATGCCTAAGTTTTCAGTTAAGAGAAAGAGGGAAAAGAAATAAATAGAAGTGGAAGTAGAACAGAAAGAAGCATGATGCTGAACCTTTCTGTCAGAAGCCCTTGATGCTCAAGTACAATGACAAGAGGTCTGAAGGGATCATGTCTTAACATTTTCGCAGATGTAGAACTCAGGCTTCGTTCATCTACCTGCACTTTAGTCAAAATTGAATGGGAGAATCAAATGCTGATTTGAACATTAGTTTTATACGGAGTTTTTAAGTTCCATTAAGTTCTCACGTCATAATCTCTATCCAAAAGAGTAGCTACACCAGTAGGCAGCTGCAGTAGCTTCTCATTTAAACCATCCAACTGTATCACCAAAATCATACGACAATCAATCAGGACACAAGAATAAGTACAATCTTGTAGCTAAAGCTCCATCTTTTCTGATATCTGACGCAGAAATGACGCATTTTCAGGAAAATAAAGCCAATTATTCTTTTATCTATTGAGCAAATTTAATTTCTCCCAAGGTCAAAAAAGAAAAAGAAAAGATGGTTGACAATAGTAAAACAGCATCCGTTTCTCCACCAGCTTGAATTATTCAGTTTTCTCCAGGATCATGACACAGATTTACAACCACCGTACCAGCTTCGCCTAATATACTCGCAAAATGCTCAATTATTTTCATCCATCGATAGGAGTTCGAAATCGTTAAGACACTCACCTGATAAATATAACTTTCAGTAAATGAAAGCATTGGTAAATATCTGAAAATTGACTGTGGCTGGTATGCGTCCAATTTGTGGAACATGAAATATGACCTGCACTGTTATTCTGAAATGATTATACAAGATTGTTTCTGGTAAAACCATTATATAAAAGTCCAGCAACCAGAACAAGATCTACTAATTATACAACAAAGAGTACATTTGTCACAAAAAGTCCTAAAATGGCTAGAGAGAGAGGGAGGGAGGGGGAGAGAGAGAGAGAGAGAGAGAGAGATTAAATTGACGATGGTAAATAATAATCACAATCATGACAATGCTTTGTGCATATTCTCGACAATATTTCCAGTCAAAGAAACAACAGGGAAAGGGATATCATTTTTGTGGAGAAAGTGTAAGCTTTCAGCTTTACGATTTAATTGAACTTGAGGGTTTAAAACTTGGCAAAAATTTAAATATCATGTCATATTGCTTATGGTTGTAAATAATACTTCACTCCTCGTAAGTAAAAAAATCTTGCAAGAACGAAGTTTCTATTAGTGATCTTCTCCAGGTTATGCTCATAATTTGCCTTCTATATTACCTTTCTGTTAAATTAGAAGCAGAAAAATAAAAAATAAATAAATAAATTAACTGTCACTGGTGAATAAAAAAGAGACCAAGTAGTAAGCAACCATTCATGAAAGAGGGAATATTGTGGTATTTGAGTGCCCAATCCATCCCTAACAAGACGATCACCACCAACCATAAAAGAAGGGGCATGAAATTGTAATACTAAATAGATTATTGAGCAGCACAAAGATATACAGATAATTCAGAAAGAAATATGCAATCCTAAAATCTATCACTCAGATGCATCAAATTAGTACTCACGAAATCTTCTAGGGTTGAACTTGCTCTTAGCATTGCATCCAACCCCACCATTGCCACCTCATCAGAGATACTTTGCACTGGATCAGGATCTACTTTATGGTAACAATGCATTGATACAACACTTTCAATCTGGTTTTCACCTGCAAATATACTTGATGTCTAAGCAACATAAACATGAAGTTAAGATAGTTAAATGTTTACATAATTAATAGCTATCTTGACGTCAAAATCTGCTTGCATTCATGGCGCATGGTCCAGATGACAGGCAGGGCATTGCTGTTAATAGAGTCCCCATGTTCTTTCTGAAGAGCTATTTCCCCGTGTATATGAAACAGACAATTAGCTATGGCTCACATATGCTTTTGGGTATTTTAGAAGACGTGTCTTCTACTTCCTATCAGAACTGTGGATCACGGAGTAGCAGGATGTACAGAGGACCATAATATCTATGTGAGGGAGAATAATAAATTTCAGGCTGGGAACAGATTTGAGGAGAGCGGATTTGGCCAAGGACAGAATCCTGGAGGAAACAAAACAGAATCTTGGATGTGTGGTCATTGTAAAATGTATAAGATAAGACATGAGAACATGCACCAACAGGTGGAGCTTGCACCAATTGAGTATAAATCAAGGGACGGACACCTTAGATGGTTGGGATGTGTTTTGCATAGAAAATTGTCTCTTGTTCATAAGAGCGATGTGATATCAGTAGAACAAGTCAGTAGATGGAGGAGTGGACTAATTCATTCCTCTGTTATAGTTGCTCGGGATCTGGTTGCTTAAAATCTTGAAATAATCTGAACTGTTACCCAATGAGAGGAGAAAAATGTAGCCAACTCTAAATTTGTGGGAAACAAGACTTAGACTGTTCTTGTTGTTATTGCTGTAATTTCATCTCATATAAATGTAATACAGAACAGTAGAAGGATCTAAAGTTTAGATTTCTTATATATTATTTACTTTCAGATTCTTATGAAATTTAGTTCCAAAAGCATTCAAAGAATGGTTTCCGGTACACATGGAAAACCACGACCATCCAATGGAGGAATAATCACATAGAAGAATTATGATAACAATAATCTTAGTAAATCGACCATCATAACTATTGCTATCAAATGAAACATACCTTCCCAACTATCACATTGCAATGCTCCTGTGAGATAAGCGGTTGAAATCTGCCAAACTAAGTATTAATAATATGTGTAAGCTCACAGTGCCCTTGACTTGCCAAGGAATTGAAAGCAGAGTAACCGTACCTTCGCAATATGTTCAGCAATCAATTGGCACTTAGTGGTAATGTCAAGCTTACCGCAATGTTGTACCTTCAATGCATTTTAGTTAAGATCGGCAAGAGGAAAGAGCTCAATAGATCAATTAGGATTTGTTTAAGTATAACAAAGTCACATAGTTGAACCAAAAGAAAACCCCACAAGAAGGAGAAATAAATTGTAGGAAGAAAGTTATTCACTCTCATGACTATCATAATAGAATGAAAAATGTTTGACAGCGGCCACTTCAACATAATTCACATCAATTCTGGTGGCTTTACCATCAATGCATACTCAAACCTTTTTGACATTTTGCTAAGTATGAATATGTAATAACTTTCCCTATATCCCTTTTATTATTGAAGAACTTTAACTATACATTCACAAAAAATATGTACTATATATTCGCGCATTCCTAATTAACTCATCGAACCACCTAAATGCAAAGGCCAAAGATTTCTCTTTTATTAAAGTATTACTGAAAAACAAGCAAACTCTAAAACACTCTTGTCATTAGAGCCTAAAATACATTACATTCAATTTGTCTACTTCATGATTACAGCATAATTAATACTAAACAAGTTACGAAAGATGAGTGAAAGGGGAGTAAAGGTAGGAGTGGTAAATAGGTACCAAAAGGAGGGTGAAATTTGCGAGGAAGCGATCAGAATCGGCGTTTTTGTTGGAAGGGTCAATAATATCAATTGATTGAAGCTCGTGTATCGTCCTCTGTACTTGTTCTAGCTTCTTCAGACGTTCCATTTCAGCGTAAGTGATTCGAGAAGAATTACAGGGAGAAAAGTGTATCGCCTATGTGTGCGTGATTCTGCTTCACTTGAAGGTACCGGAGCCGGAGGAGGTAATGGAAAGTTCGGGGTGCCGCCGGCCGGGTAAAGCGAGGAGAATCGGAAGACGGGAAGAGTCATAAAATAACTATGTGTTTCTAATTAAAACGTTATGTTAAATGTAATTATTATCCATTAAAATGACGTGAGAATGGCAAAAAAATTCGACAAACTCGATATTTGCGGGATCCCGTTCCGAATGGGACATGGATTACCCTCTTAATCGGGTATTTGGATCGGTGGACGGGGCAAGGACTGGTAACGGGTGCCTCACCCCAATTTATTTTTTTACTTTTTTTAGAATTCAATACTTTAAATGAAAATTTTCACGAAATTTCATTAGTTCTAATAAAAAATAGTAATTAAAATTATTTGTCTCGATCTAATGAATGTGGGGCAATAAAATAAATTATCAAAAACTATAAAAAAACTTAAATGGTTATTAAACGAGACAATGACCTCGCCCAGCCATAAATGGGTAATGGGGTGGGCTTGTTACCATCCCTAGACAACTTTACCTCCAACAGCCTCTCAAGCCAATTGAGCTTATTTCATCAGTCCGTTTAATTTTATCATAGTTGGAATCATTTCCATCCATCATATAAGTCGACTCGTGCTCTTATGTAAGGCTAGTCGAGTTGATCGCGAGCTGTCTTGTTGCGCTAATGTGGGGCTCACCTCACCTCACAAGCTTATCCCTTGGTAGGGCAAGTCAAGCACACTCATGAATTGCTCGTTGTTATTTAAAAAAAAAAAAAA
>CAIGRK010174552.1:0-11155 GCA_903798315.1 Fraxinus greggii | reverse complement strand
TTTTGGGGGCTTAAATGATCGACTAAACAGTACGAGAACTTGCCACCAAATTTCTTAGCAGCTTTGAGTGCGAAAGAATAGTTGCTATAGCCTAGCCCCATAACACCATCAGCCGCCTGGAAACTTTGGCCAGTCGAAGAGTCACTGCATCCCACTAGCACGTTGTGGATTCTAGCCTTCGTGCCATTCGTCAAGCCAAATGTTACTGTTTCATTAGCATAGATTCCGAGTGCAGCTGATCCATCCAAGTACCTAATTTTAGTAACCATAGTAAAAGATCGATAAAGAATTAGACTATTTAAGAACATGTAAAAAAAAACGGATGACGTGGGAGAATTATCTCTTGACAAGATTTATGAGAATTAAGTACATCCACTTTTTCCAGCATTGTTGTCTACTAATTGTGAGCTATATAGTTGGCAGGTCTACACATAAATTTGTGTACTGATCAGGGACAATGATGTTCTTTAACCATCCGAAATATGGGGATCTCGTCCTTTGTTTCAAAATCGAGTTCACGCCTATGCTATGGGATAACTAAGAAAATCGAACCAACCACGACCAAACAAGCCCTTGCACTGATGTATAGGTACAAGTCATGTGAACCCAATCTACTCAGCAATAACTGTCATTTAATGGCTTCACCAGATAACAGGATTTCTGATGCAAAATATCACTTCTGCCTCGCTATTTAAAATGTTTCCCAGTAACTTACAATTATTTGACTAAGCTTAAGAGATGAAGTTGCTATCAAGGAATATAAGTTTTTTTAGTAAAAAACCCCCCAAAAGATAATAAATAAATAAAAACAGAAGCAGCAAATGCATATAGACCTGTAATCATAGGCACAAGGTGTATGGGGAGAAGGGCATCGAGCGAGAGAAAAGAGACTTGCAAGCTCAATCTTGCACGTTCTTGAAGAACAAGGCACAGTATCGAAAGACGAAGAGTGATCGGCTCGAAAAACTCTCCGTTTTCGAGATTTCTTCCTACACTTAGCTCCATGGCACCTATACTTACAGTTCATCCAAGTCAAGTCACTCCCTGTATCTGCAATCAGCACAAATCTTTGTGCAGGGGATCCAACATTAAAGGACACAAAGTATTGTCCTGTCCCAAAATCAGCCCCTGAGTTCATTGTCATTTCCCCAGAAACACTGCCACTCTTAGCCCTTCTGCTGCTATTTGTGCAATCTGAATGATAATAAGTGGCATTAGGATTCTCCAGGACTTGCCTTCTGCCAATAACGTTTCTGCCTTTCTGCAGCCTTAAACTCTCAGAAATCGAACGTTGGCGAATTGTATCACTATGAAGTAACCGTCTGAGACGCTCAAGTTTAGCCATAGGCTGCAAATGGTGCCTGTGAATCAACTCCATTTTTGCTCCAACTGATTCTCCAAGGCCCTGTGAACAGTTTGCCAAGAAAATGACCATAGAAAACAAGAAGATATAAAGAAAGAAACCTCTCTGCTGTAGTCTATACATTTTCATTTTCATAACACTGCTCATTTAGGAAGCGAAAGTAAGTATAAATAACAAGAAAAATAAGCAGGAAACTGAAAGCAAAAGAAAGGATTGTTAAGATGGGGATGTTAGAAACACAATTTTCAGCTATCGTTTGGAAGGTGGGGTGGGGAAGGGGTTCATTCCTCGGGAAACGACAGATATATATACACATACATAGGTCTGGTGTTAAAAGGGAAAAGGAAGGGCAAGAAATTTAAGATTGAGAAGAATCCAATTTACGGTGCATTGAAAATTATATAAATAGAATATCTAATATTGATATCTTTGTTGGTTTTATCTCTCTGTCATGCATATATTTTTAGCAGTTTTATTTATTGTGGCTGTCTGTCTGTCACATATTATGTCTCTGTCTTTGTTACCTGCTTTTATCTCTCCGCAGTGTGCGTGTGTATATATCCTCTTAAGCATCGGTGTTCAGCTTACACTAAGTACTCGGGTGATACAGAACACTACAATAGATGGTGGGACCACCGGTGCTTGGGATCAGAAATTCAACTTTCTTAGATTTATTTTTTAATATATATGAAATGATTGCTGTATGAAATTTACAGCAGCAAAAAATAGATAATTTTTCCACTACTGTGGCAGTGATTAGGTAAGAATGATAGAGATTTTTCTCTACATAAGGGCGGCTGCAAACTAATATAGAAAATTTTTAGCCCTGTTTGGTTCGAATTAAAATTCGATTTTAATTCAAATCAAAGTCAAACAATCAATATTAATTATATCTTTTATGAGTCCCACAACTTTTCAAACACACATTTCAAAAACTTCATTCACAATCTACTAAAAATCTAATTTTAATCTCCACCAAACGCCCTCTTAATTTCTTTAAACATTGTGTGAGTTTGCGAGTTCTATTAATAATGACACTTCATTGTAATATGAATACGACATGTTCGTGATGGGATGTGTTATCTTTAATGATTAGTAACGAATTTCGTTATGTGGGAGGTAAAAAATGTCTTTAATTTTGCAAGATTCGTTATAAGACTCGTGCTCTTAAATAAGATAATACTGGCTAAATCTTCACGATAAATATTTGGTCAAACGGGTTCATATAGGGATTGTTCGACAAATTTTTTGATAATTTTTTAGCAGCTTTTGATAAAAGTTGATAAAATATCTGATAAAAAATTTGATAAAATCGCAAATTCTATAAAATATGTTGTTACAATTAATTGTTGACTTTGATCTAACTTTTTAAGCTATCCCAAACGAACGCGTGATTATAAGGAAATCCTCACTCAGAATAAGTGCAAATTAACAATGAAAATTTGACTTTCATTTATATAATTATGTTTAGCTGTCTGTTTTAAAGAATTTCAATTTCTACACCAACTTGCACGAAACTTATAACGCGTATAAGTAGAAACTCTTCTTGCAGAGAACTTTCTATTTTTATTAATTTTGCTAATTCCTTTGGACTGAAAATTATGTCCACTTAATTAATTACACTTCATACAATTTTAGAGAAAAAAGTATATTCATTTTATGCAATATAAGTTCCCTGCCGTAAAGAAATTGTTACTAGTTCAACCGATGAATCTAAGATCGCAATCATATTGTCAAATAAATAAAGTTTTTCCGAGCGAAGAAATAAAATAAAAATAAAAAAATCACATCATTGAGTTGAATAGACTTTTTCTAAATTACAAGTGGGTTGTATGTCTGGGGATGATTGAAGATGGGGGATTTTTTTTTTTACTTAAAAATAAATAATTAAATTATTAAATTGTGAATTCTAGAGGTTAAACAGGGTCAAAGGAAATATAGTTAAAGAAAGAAGCTGGCAAAGAATATAAAGGGTCAAATTCACATGGAAGATTTCATTGATGAGCTGTGTTACAAATGTTATTCCATCACATTCCACAGACTGTATGGGGGCCGTAATGTGTATTTATTGACCAAAGCAACCAATTTTTTTTTACACCAAATTGATGAGCCGTAATGCATAATTGCCTTTATTTCATTGAATTTCAAACCGTGAACCATTTATGGCTGTTTGGCAAGATATCTATTTTAGGCCAACTTTTTCTAAAATATCTTTTAATCAGATGAAACATTTTCAAAAAATTATCCGAACTCATTTAGAAACAGCAAAGTGAAGAACTTTACCATGTCTTGACATGTCATGAATCCTCTTGAAAAAGGAATAAAACATTTTCAAAAAGATCTTCTAGTCAAATAAAATATTTTCAAAAAATTATCCAAACTCATTTAAAATCAGCAAAGTCAAGAACTTTAACATGTCTTGACATGTCATGAACCCTCTTGAAAGAGGAATACTTTCGGAAACGCGGACACGAGTGGTGCATGATTGTAATCTGCTGGTGTTGTAAGGTATCGTGTTAAGTCTCGTAACGAGCGTAACCCTCATGTTTACTTTTCATCACTGAGTTTGGAACTATGAATAGACTATTGGTGATAAATTGGAGGAAGATGAAGATGACGTCAAGTCATCATGCCCTGGGCGACACACATTCTTAGTTTCAGAAGTAGTTTTTGACTTTTCAAAAGCTCTACCAAACGGGTCCTTATTTCATCAAACAAATGCTCAATGCGAGATTTATGTTGGTCAAAATTGAATTTTGGACGTGATGATTAAGAATATAAAATCGATTCATTATAAGAACGAGTAATTAAAACAGCTAGCATTTAATGTGATAAATTTGACCCCAACCCCCTTCTTTCGCCATGTTACCTCTATTTTCAGAACCTCATCATTCTACCTTTTTTGTGAAGTTTGCTGGCCATTTTCTTATAGCAAACATTGACAATTCCCATCAAATAATGAATACATGATACACTCCAACAATACACAATACATTGGTGGTACAAGGGAATTGTTGTCTATAACCATTCTTTTCATATTCAATTCTTGAGAATTAAAAACAATATTATTCTGTTTATTATATCAATGATCTTCACACATGCATGTATACATTGATACATTTACAAGTACCAATGTATTTTTATTTTTATTTTTTCCGGGTTGCCCGAATGTTCGTTTTTGATGCCATGTACATGGCACGTACCGAATCCATGCTGACAAATAGTGCTCATTTTCGTTCAAGGAATTCAAGAAGAGAACTTCTTCAAGTGGCATAGATGTTTCAGAAATCACATTCTTGTGATGTAGCGTGGAAATGAAAGTTCTAGCCATTTACAAGAGAAAGAGGATCAGTAAGTAAAGGTATGAGCAGCACTTACTAATTTATATATCAGAAGCTAGAGATGGTTGCATTAAAGATTCTTGAGGGAAGCTTCCAAATATTGATGAAGATTTGTGAGATTGGCAGCCATTTGAAGACATGAAGCAATTCCCTGTTAACCAGCAACCACGTTAAAAACTCAAGTTCTATCACCTGTCAGCATTTAGACTCTCTGGAGGACTGAAACTTCTGAAAGGACCCTTACTTAAATGTAACCTAGCCTAGGCATTATAGAACAATTTAGGTGACTGGAGGTTCAATCATCAAATTAAATGAAGAGATACCAAAGTCCAGCAGAGGGAGGACAAAAGCAGGAATAACACGTGGATCAACAATTGCGTTCAACATCCTCTGTCGCTCACGATATTGCAATTCTTTGGAAACTCAGGACAAAAGTATCGTTGTGGCCAGAAACTAAAGTTCAGCAAAAGGGAAACGAGAGAATATTGAGTTCAACAATCTTCAAGTGTAGAAATTTATTCTGAGGTAGCGAGAACATAAGGATGTCAATGACACAAGGTCAATTCTTAACTTCTGAATAAATGCAACCCTGATGTGTTGTGAGGATAAACAAAAACAGAAACTTTCATAGTTATATAAATAACAAGGAGACGATTCAGCTTCTCCGCAGCCTAGCATTCTTTCTGATTTTCCTACTACGTGGCTCATAAATTTCCAATCACTAAAAAGATAGTACATAGGATGTGCTAATGGCATGCATTTTCCTAAAACTGGAGCCTTGCAGACTAAATGCACAACCCGAAAAACATTTCACTCTTATAAGTTTTTCATAATGCAGGACTTTTTCCCTTTAATTTGGAATGGGGAGATCTTGTGGCAAGATTATGTCAATTAGCGGTACTCTTCAAGAACCCCAGTGACTCTGAATAGCTTCAAGAATTTCGATACTTTTCCTCCTAGAAGCTTTATCGTTTATTAATTTACCTTGGAAGCATTCCCAACAAGTGCACCCTTCAGCTTCACAATCCTCTGTTCTTCATCATGTATCCCCTTCTGCATAGTCAGTAGTACCATAACATATCAGTAGAAATTAGTTAACTGAAATACGATTAGTTTATAACTTCACTTGTACCAAGCCTAATCAATTTGAAATTGCCATCTGCAAGTGAAGTGTGTAAATGGGAGAAATGAAGAGGGATTTACTACAAAAGCTCTTCCCTCTCCCACTGAAATTCTTGACCCTCCAAGTTAGGGTCGAACAAATAGACGAACTATAGGAGGCATTTGCGAGTTTAGACTTCTTTGTGAAAATTTATTTTTAAATGGTTTGTAAGAATTCGCAGCATGCACAATCATAAATTCCGGGTCAATAATTCTTACTTTAAAGACTGAATTCCAAGATCTTTGTGTGTTTAGTTATCTTGTATCTCAAAACTCCAAAATCTGTATATTCTTGTTCTCCAGTGGTTCCAATCCCGATCAGAATGGAAGGAAATTATTATCCACAATCTAAATGCCATATTTCGTGAGTTTTCATACAAAAATAGTTATTTTAGGACTTCCCAATTTCGGTATATTTCCACACACGAATTTCACTATTCTCTTGCCATCTTTTTACTCTCTTTTTCTTGTCAATAACCATTGGAGGATGTATGATAGTTAAGGATCGTTATATGAAGTTGCAGGTTTGAAATTCAACTTCAAACCATTCCTTCCAACCCTTTTAATGTTTTGTGGGTCGGGTCGACCCACAACCCATATTTCTAGCACGGTTTAATTTGATTTAAAAACATAGTTGCTTGACACCAAATATTTGTTTGAAGGCAATAACGTGACCTCAACTAATAATTGTAAATGAATACGTGTCTGTCAATATATATAGGAGAATCCAGATAAATCATTCCGACCACGTATACACAGTTTCAAACGCTGATCCTTTCGTCTCCTCTTCTCTGTGACCGCTTCTCGTTTCCTCTATCCACGTCTGTCTCTCTTTCCCTCCCTCCATCCATCCATTTTTTTTTTCAAATATATATATTGAATATGGATTTTCCATTTCCTCCTTCCCACATTTTTCTCTCTACACCCACCTTCCAAACCAATAATCCTGAAACTAATGGTGCTAAAAACAAGGATTCTTCGTCTATACGGCCAATGAATTCTTTGCCGGGATTTTTCTTATCGTTTTTTCAATTATCATATTTGATGAGCTATTGAATTCCCATTAAGGATGATTGAACGGAAGGATAATTAATCCAAGGAGAAGCCTCTGGCATTTAATATATTTGGTGGGTCTTTTCTATAATGCAGAATTATTTGATATTTAGATGGAAAATTTGTTGACTTATGATCAACATGAACGATGATGTTTCTTGCAGATTTTTCTTAAGAATCTTGTTCTGGAATGTCATTGAATCCCACAAGCGGGGACTTGGACGAGGTCAGTATTACCTATGTTTTATCTTCCAATTCAAATAATTTCTCTGTCTTTAAAAGAGTATTGTGAGAATCAAAAGGTTGAGACAGAGAGTAATAAACCCGTTTGTGCATTCTTACATGGTGAACAAAGCCTTCATCACTACGTCGAGAAGAAAATTCGCAACTCGTGTCTGTTTTGTTCTTTTGGCAATTTTACATAATCTGAGGTTTTCTGATTATAAGAATGCAACCAGTGAACCTGTATGGTCATTGTGTAGCTACTATCACAAATTTCTGCAATGGTTGTGAAATAGATTTTGGTTTCCGTTCTCCAAATCTTGCTTTTGGTACTTGTATTCCCCAGTATTTGAACAGTTGGAAAATATTAAAGAAGATTGATGTATCTCCTTAAATACAGATGAGTAGCATGCCATTGGAGCAGGCATGTGAGCCTGACAAGAAGGACCTGGCTGCCAAAAGTACTAGCATTTCAACTTCAAATCCATCTCATAACTTGAAGAAGTCGAGCCAAGTGTCGAAAAGGAGTGCCAATCCAGGGCATGTTTCACCATGTGAACCTTTAAATGTAGATCCGAATTCCCAAACTAATTTGATTTCCACTCATATGGCATCAGCTGATTCCCAAAAAACTGATGGAATGTCAATGACTGGTGAAATTTCATGCCTACTGCCAAATAGAGCTACAAATTCGGATAACCTGACTGCAACAACAATGAGTGGACCATTGGCAATATCACCAAACACTAGTACTGGGGATGCTGTGAGTAGCCAATCAAGCATCAACCCCAGCTGGGGGAGTGTCAACAGCAACCGTAGCAACAGTCTGGACAGTTCATGTACACCCCTCAGGCCCCACACTGGTGGTGATGTTCGGTGGGATGCCATTAACTCTTCTTCTTCAAGAGATTCTCCACTTGGTCTCAGCAATTTTCGGCTTTTGAAGCGGCTTGGTTATGGAGACATTGGAAGTGTCTATCTTGTTGAACTCCGAGGAACTAATACCTTCTTTGCCATGAAAGTCATGGATAAAGGTTCTCTTGCAAGTAGAAATAAGCTACTTCGAGCTCAAACTGAAAGAGAGATTCTTGGTCTTCTTGACCACCCATTCTTGCCTACTTTATACTCTTACTTTGAAACTGAAAAATTTTATTGCTTGTTGATGGAGTTCTGTAGTGGAGGTAATCTTCACACTCTTCGTCAAAAACAGCCCAACAAGCATTTTACAGAGGAAGCTGCTCGGTCAGTGCCTACCCATGTTATGATCTTTATTTGTCCCGTGTTATGATCTTTCTCTATTACATGTGGTTTTACTTATAATTTTCTCCATTGCAGCACTAGTAAATATAAAAGCTGACTACTTTTAGGATGTGACTTTTCGCGAGATTCTGAATAATATAACACTATTATCGCTTCTGTCGAATTTTAAACTAGGAGAGTTTGAAATACATTGACGCTGTTTTTGCTCCCTTCTAATTATTTGTATATCAAAAGATCGCTGCCTCTTTGTGCTGCAAGAAATTCGTTACTTCTTGTGCCCCAGCTATCATATAAGTAGTCGCTGTTTCTTTTCGTGCACACGTGTGTATGGGGAAAGAGGAGGGGGAGTCAAGTAGGTTACTTGATCTACATGTATGTCCTTGATGTTTTATTAATGTAACCAACCTCATAAAATGCATTCTTTCAAGATTTCTAGTTTATATAAACAAGTCCATCTACTTATTTTAGCTCCTTAGTTGCCTGTTCTTGCTGTCAACTCATCTCCTCAATCTAAATGTATTTTCTCTCCTCCAATTAACCCAGGTTTCTCACAATTTGGACACAAAAATATTAATTTGCTTTGTGCATCAAAACAGAATAGGCACGAATTCTTGGCGTATCATCTTGCTTGTTGTACTTAATCCTTCCAGATTTAGTTTCCTATGCAGATGGGGACAGAAAAATAGCTAAGTAAATTTGATTTGTTTGTTATGCTTCGCAGATTTTATGCATCGGAGGTCTTGTTGGCGCTTGAATATCTTCATATGCTAGGAATTGTGTACAGGGATTTAAAGCCAGAAAATGTTCTAGTGAGAGAAGAGGGTCATATCATGTTATCTGACTTTGACCTATCACTTCGTTGCTCTGTCTGTCCGACACTTGTTAAGTCTTCATTGGTACATGCTGGAAATCCAAGTGATACTGCTGCTGGTATCTTAGACGATGAAAACGTTGCGCGTGGTTGTATCCAGCCATCCACTTTTTTCCCACGCCTTCTCCCTACCAAAAAGAATCGCAAATCTAAATCCGATTTTGGGCTCAATAATAATACAAACTCCCTTCCTGAACTAATGGCAGAGCCAACTAACGTGCGTTCCATGTCTTTTGTTGGGACCCACGAATATCTAGCCCCAGAGATAATTCGGGGAGAGGGTCATGGTAGTGCAGTGGATTGGTGGACATTCGGCATTTTCATATACGAACTCTTGCATGGAACAACACCATTCAAGGGTTCTGGAAATCGTGCTACCCTGTTAAATGTAGTTGGCCACCCATTAAGATTCCCGGAAACTCCTCAGGTGAGTTCTATGGCAAGAGATCTTATAAGAGGGCTCCTGGTGAAGGAACCACACAAGAGAATTGCATATAAGAGGGGAGCTACAGAAATAAAACAGCACCCATTTTTCGAGGGTGTGAACTGGGCATTAGTGAGAAGTGCCTTGCCTCCATGCATACCTGAACCTGTAGACTTTTCGCAGTTTGCTAGCAAAAACTGTGCTAATTCAGACAAGAAGATGGCTGAGATTGGAAACGATAGGAACAAGAATAGCTCGACCGATAGTTCTTATGTTGATTTTGAGTACTTTTAGGATTGTCTCTCAATTGAATTAGGATATGATGCATTTCAGTGACAGTAATTTATATTAAGGGGAAAATTTGGCATTTTCACTTATGAACTGAACATAAAATTGTGGTTCTTGCATATCCTTACAGATTCTTAAAGCAAGCCTCAAAGATTACAACAATATGTTTGCGGGCAATTTGATTTTACTTCTCATATCAATTTCGCCATAACCATTTGTTTGTTGCTGCAATGCTTTCTAAATGTTCGAGTAGGCAACATGATCATCTTTTAAGGTGCAGCAGAGGTTTACGATGTTCAGTTATCGAGCTTCTGCTAAAAGTCAAAACTATCAGCGGACCGCGAATAATAGTGTAATTCTTGATGTATAAAATTAAAGAAGGGGGCACCCGCACGATTTAGATGCAGCCTCATTGTTGTTTACCTTATGTACAATATTTATGTCAAAACTATACACGAATAGCGTAATTCTTGATGTATAATTCGTGTACAGTATCATACACAAATTTATGTTATTCCGGATTACATCAAAATTTTATTTACCGAATTGTCAAAAAAAAGTCTGTTTGGCGACAATGTTACTGTTTGCTCCTATAAACCAAATCCAAAAGTAAATCTATTAACAAAATGTAGTAATTCAAGTAATAAATAAAACACTGGGAGTGATAACTAACAACAAAAACTAAAACGATTTCTTTTATTAATATATTAGACATTTTCCTCGCTGGTAAAAAATAAAAAACGAATACGCTAGAAGGAGGGCTTGAACCTCCGACCTTGTGGTTAACAGCCACACGCTCTAACCAACTGAGCTATTCCAGCTTGTTTTACTTAAAATTAATTTAATATATAAACGCTAAATAGCTTTCAACTCTTCAAGATCCATTTGTTTCATAATACTAGTACGGTTAACGTGCGTTGCACGATAGTTAGTTGTTTAATGCTAAAAATAAATACATGTAAATTTTAGATGAATTAATTTGTAAACATGAAAGACATTGATAAGTTATTTCGAATGAATTCACTTGTCGTCTGTATTCTTTGTATCTTTTCGATTCTCAATATGAATTTGGTATTAAATGTATTGAAGTTTTCGTCACAATATATTCTGAACTAAATATAATCAACGATTTAATGATTTTCTTTTATATTAGATTGTAAATATATTAGGAG
>CAIGRK010174549.1:0-13872 GCA_903798315.1 Fraxinus greggii | reverse complement strand
AGGATGATCACGGAGAAACCCAATTGGGAAAAACTCTGGGTACTTTGTCAGTCAATCTACTATAAACGATTTTAACAACTTACAATCTACCAAACTAGACGACACATAATATTTGATATCCTGACTGCACTCCTTACGGCTCTCCTTGGATCATGTGCTCTCCTACACCAATCTTTAGCTGATGTTGCCAAAACCCTCCATGGAATCTGCTATCCTGCATTACTTCTAGCCTTGTGGAATCGTTTATCTCCCATGGATCAACGAAGAACACATTGTTCTTCACTGACTGGAACTCTAATCACCTTCTCTCAATTTTCAGAACTCTGACCGATACGGTAGAAAACTATTTTTCTTACCAAAACACAATTATAGAATGAAGGTTGTAAGCCAGAATATGATAGATCTCTCACAGATGAAGTTCTCTCAATGTTCAATCTTGAAAATTCACGTTCAGATGTGTTTTGATATTTATAGGTAAGTTAGAAAAGTGATAGTTCGGGGAAAAAGCCTTTAAATTGCGAAATTAAATTTTTTTGGACAACACTATCGCTCGAACGAGGGTTCAGCGACAGTCGAGCGATAGGTTGTCGCTCGAGCGAAGAAGGGACGATAGTCGAGCGACGGAGCTTCTGTTTGTGACGCTCGTGCCAAGTCATGGCGACAGTCTAACGAAAATTTGCGCCGTATTTTCCTTCTTTTCTCATACTCGAATCCTAAACCTAATCAACATATTTCCATCTAATTGCACATGATTCCTTGACTTTTTACAACATTTACAATTAAGTCCCTTTTGTTTATAAAATTGCCAATTACATAATTAAAAACTTAACACTAATAAATATATGGATGATATACAAATTTATGAATTCACGTATGATTTTTATATAAAGTCGAGTTCATGTATAGTCATATATGGAGTTAAGTTCATGTAATTTTGTGTATTTAAAACCCTCAAACAATCAAGTCAAAGTTAATTTTATTAATGTTAGATGACGGAGACGCCTGGAATGTATTTAAACAAAGTTGAGACAAGTCTAAAGTGCACTTCTATGCTATTCCCCATTCGTGGATCATAATCCATGAAAAGTGGAGCATCTTCGTGTAGTCTCCATCTCTAATTGGACGTCAAAATTTAGCAACAAGTTTTTCTTGCACTTTGTAAGTGGCATAGAGGATTGATTCGGTTTCCAAATTGCTGGCTTAATATGATACGTTCATGTGTTAAGGATGATATCTCCAATTGAATGGTTAGTAATGTGTGCACTCGGACGTCTAAAAGTTGAGTGTCAAGATAATCATACTGTTATGATAAAAATTTAATAAGTCGACCTAGTCATCTAAGTTGATGCATTCACTATTATAGATAGGATAAAGCTATTTTAACATCTCCTTTTACCACTTGATTAATATATGGATGATGTAGCAGTTTTATAATGGCTTGATTAAATATAAAATATGTGAGATACCAAAAGTTATGTGAAATTGTACCAATGTAAATTTGATAAGTCATAATGTAAAGAAAGGTACACACGTAGCAAGCTTGTTATAGATATTGATTAAAAAGAATGCTACACGCATACTTAGATTTACCAGCAAAATGCAGCTGGTTGAACTTTATTTTTTATCCACCAGCTTTTATCACCCAAGTGGTAAACTTGGGTGTACAAATAGCATAAATGATTGATTAGACCATCTTTAGGTCTTCCTAGTTGAGGCATAACTTCTTGGCCACTTGTGTTTGGAAATTGTGGTAAATAAGTGAGTAGTATTTTTGTGTCTTATGAAGTGTGTGGATAAAAAGTAATTTGATCGATTAAAAAAAATTATAAACATTAGTCAAACATGGACTAAGTCGAGCGTATGAAATTGTGTAAATCGGTGATTTACTTTACGTATAAACTACAAATCACAAAATCTAAGGACCACTGAAATGTATGTGTGTTCTGGACAAATTCTTTGGTCTAATCCAACTCTTGAAGTTCCCCAGCTCTGAAATTCTGAGTGCTCTGTCAATGAAATTCACATAAAGCTTGACACCCAAATATTCCATCAATTCAGTGAAGAGTCATGAAAGAGGAAGAACCATGCCACTTGTACCTAAAAGTTTGACAATTTTTTTAACAAAACGCCACTTGGCGCACAAGTAGAATTATTGAAAGAGAAAACAATGGACAAGGAAATTTTCTCACCAACATCTAACAGTTACTACAAGCCATTCCTAGTTGATTACAGCAGAAATAGGTATCAATCTGTCACATACACAAAGACTAGAGACACAAAGAAATTCGTATTGAGATCAATGGCTATCTTACCAATTCAACCGCGAAAAAAAAAGGCCGGGTTTTGGTGGGGTGGAAGAAAAGGAGAAAATATTGACAAATATGCACATTTTTTTTGCAAGTCTCTTTATGCATTTGGATTCTACATCACTCTCACTAAACAAAGTAAAATCCACAATTGCTGCCAAAAATAATCAAAAAGCTTGAAAAAATGCTATTAAATCTTATAGTCACCATAGAACAAAGTAAAATCGACAATTCAAGAAAGTTGCAACTGTTGCATCACAAATGAAATATAGAGCAAAAATAAAAAATCAAAATACAATTAAACACCGAATCACCAACTTAGCAATTATCAACTTTTTGCCCATAAAATGAACATTCCTGGGAAAACTAAAGGACCCTTAAATATATATTTTATCGTCCTCTCGACCCTAGCCTATTTAATGAATGACCCAAGTGGAATGCATAAGAAAGGCATATTGTATCCTACAATTGAGATGAAAAGTCATGATGGGATGAAAAATGTTCTTTTCACAATGATGGTTACAAGACAAGGATAGATTGCAAAATGCCAATTGGCATGTTAACAACAGAACTAAGTTACAGAACTAATTGTATAAAATTTACTGCCTAGTTTACAAGAAGAATATACCAAATGACAGCAACCGACTCTCTTACACAGAGATGGTGACTCGCTAGTATAATTTTTGTGAAGAAAAAAACACCATGACATATGTAGCCAATTTATTTTTGAGGTTTGTTACATTACAATCTCGGTGTCACAGATTTAAGTGACAGAAACAGATTGGCTGCATGCATCTGGCGCTTTTCAACCAAATCCAAAAGTGCAGCCCTCCTGTTTTGGTCATTTGAAATTCCACATGGTATAAACTTGTGGAAAATTTGGCAATAAGCACAAAGTTTGGCTGACAAAACAATGGATGCTTATATTATTGAAAAAACACAATCCATTACTAACAAAAAGAGGCTTATATTAATTAAAGTAAATTCATGGTGCATATGATAACAACGGAGAGAGACAACGAGGTGATGTCTCGTCATTACCGCAACCAAACAGCAACACTTCATTCGAATGACAAACCTGTACAATTTCCTATAGCACATGTTCAATAAAAGCTGCATATAATAATATATCAGTAAGCTGGTCATTCGAATGACAAACCTATACAATTTCCTATACCACATGTTCGAGAAAAGTTGCATATAATAATATATCAATATGCTGGTCATTGGTACCCATCTTCTTTTACTTCACTGAGTTGTCTTTACATCTTTGACATTGTGTAGTCCATCACATCCACGAGAAAATCTATAGGAAGGTTAATAGAGTCATGTCATCAATTATCAAAACAAGGTATAATCTGACGACATTGAAAACTTACCAGCATCGTCCTTGGTGAAGCATAGGGGAGGAGTGATCCTGAATACATTCCCGAAAAAGCCCCCCTTTCCTATCAGTACTCCCATTTCTGAAAACAAGAGAAAGTTTATCTGTCAAATTTCAGCAGACATAGATGAATGAGGAACACTGTAATTCGAATAGAGACAAGAATGGCACCTTTCATCTGGTCCATCACATGCGCAGTCTCAGCCTTAGCAGGAGTTTTTAGGTGACGATCTGTCACAAGTTCCACCCCGAGCATCAGACCTCTTCCCCTCACGTCTCCAATAACTGCACAAATCATACCAATAATCAAGAACTAATTATCCAAGGAAAATTAAATAAAAGATTAACACATTTCAGTTCTTGCGTCTTTCAAGTACATAAACATAAAACTGAAACCGTAGTAACTACAATTAACTAATTCCTCAGCATCCAGTGTCCAGAATATCCCTTCGACTGCTATGTACTGCAAAATCTCCATAAGCATTTACTACATTAGTAAAGAAGGCTTACTCTCGTATTTCTCCTTCAGGGAATTTAGACGTTGCTTCAGGTGCAATCCCACATTGAATGCATTCTGCTGAAGATTTTCTTTTTCTATTACTTCAAGAACAGCATGCCCGGCAGCAGTACATACAGGATTACCACCAAAGGTATTGAAATAACTGCGCTGAGTCAAGACCTTTGCAATCTCTGGAGTGGTAACCACAGCACCAAGGGGAATTCCATTTCCAATGCCCTGAAGGCCATAGCAGCAGATGACATATTAAGTGCAACACAAAGCATGATTCTACAAAAGTTTATAAGGGTTCTCTTGATAGCAGCACGAGGGAGAACAAATAACATAGTCCTATGAACAAAATATATTGCAAAAAGACAATATCACGTTCACAGAATCATATAGAATTTTATCAGAACGGCGTCTGTGCAGGGGCTTTGGACAATGATCTACAAGTTCGCACCAAAAGATCTCGAAGAAAATCCGGCAAACAATAGATAAGCAAGAAGAAACTACCTTTGCCACGGTAACAATATCAGGCACAACACCATGGGACTCAAACCCCCAAAAATGGCTTCCAGTGCGAGCAAAACCTGATTGAACCTCATCAGCTATACAAAGTCCCCCAGCCTTTCTAATGGTGCTATAGACAGCTGGCAAATATCCTGAGGCCAACTCCATAATGCCACCCACTCCCTGTCAAGAATACAGCTCATAATTATAATGAATAAAGGAAATCTTTGAGACCACACCTGGAAAGCAAGATAATAACCACGCAAATTGCAATTTATGCCCTATGTACTTAAATAAAATTAGCACCTGTATGGCTTCTGCTATAAATGCAGCAACACGACCAGATGATCCATAGGTAATCATATCATCAACATCCCCTGCATACTTCAATCCATCTGAACCAAAGATGCCTCTGTACTGGTCAGGGTTCTGAGCATGGTGAACTCCAGTCTGTTGTTAACAGAGGACAGAAATGGAATCAAATACAAATAGAAACAGATTTCTACTTACAATGCTCAAAGTCTTAGATAAGAAGAAAGTAACAACCCAAATCTTGGTTTCTGAAAATAATAGTTTTCTAAATTATGATTACTATCCAAAATTTGACACATATTTAACCACTGACGCACATATTTACTGTGTTAATCCATTTCAAGCCGCCTTATGCAATTCTCAGTAGTCCAGTTCTCGTACGAACATATCTTGTCATCACATACTGAGCATCAAAGACAAGAAATTCACAACTAGTCCGTCAAAACTTATTGATTATTATAAAGTTGTTACATCATTTATGTTGTAATTATATCATGTGGATGATCTGTACTAAGTGCACATTGTACAACCTGAACATTCCTTCAGCATAGGCACCGTTAATAAATCTCCAACTTACAACAAGACTGGAACACATTCCTAAAAAGAGAGAGAATATATACCTGAACAACATTAAATTTGTAGCTACTTTGAGCTGTGGCTCCCATTGTCCCTGCCGCATTGCCATGATACCCGTTCCTAATTGAAATAACATCATGACAACCTGTGTACAACCGCGCCATCAACAAAGCCAGCTCATTCGCCTCCGTCCCAGAATTCGTGAAGAAAACAACCTAACAAAATATATCCGACCCAAATTAATCAAGATAAATTACAAACACATCTGCTGCTACAAAAAGTATCGAGAAACAATTAAGTAAATGAATAAACCTTGAGATCCCCTGGGAGTTTTGATGCAAGAGCCTCAGCAAAATCCGCAATAGCATGATTTAAGTACAAAATGGTTGAATGCTGAAGGCGTTTTGTTTGGCTAACAATTGCATCCACTACTTCAGGATGGCAGTGCCCACAACACACAGTGGCTATTCCTCCAAAAGCATCCAAATATCTCCTACCCTTGTCGTCAAACAAATACTGCATTTTCCCATCAACCAAATTCAACTGCAAAACACAAAAACACATTCTTGATCACCACACCATCAATAACAACAAAACAATTCAAGCCCGAAAATGAAACTCTTACTGGCTCATCGTAAAAATGGAAGATGGAGGGGCTGAGGAAAGCTTTTCGTTTCTTGATGATCTCATCGGCGGAGGGACCGGCGTAAGGGGGAGGAATATAGTCGAAGGGGGGCATTTTGAGAAGAACGGTGGCATCTTCTGCAACAGTATTAGCCAAAGTTGAGAATGGTGATTGTGTTACAGCACGAGGGAAGTGTGACATCCTTCTAGACATAGTCCTTGACAGAATTCTCTGCATCTTCACCATGAAAACACGTACAAAAAGAGAGTGGTGGAGGATTGGTGAAGACGAATACAATTAAGCACTAGTTCCTGATTGCATAAAAAGGAATTAAATAATCAAAGAGAGAGTATAGATACGTTTCTGTGCCACTTTGGTTGGAGTGTATTTCTTTGTCGGGAACCACTTTGGTTGAAGTGTATTTCTTTGTCGGGAACGGGGTACTTGTACGTCTCTGTGCCACTTTGGTTGAATTGTATTTCTTTGTCGGGAACGGGATACTTTTTAAGAATGGATTGGTCAAAGTTCCATATTCACCTTGATTTTTCAATAATGCCATATTTTCAGAATAACTTTTTAAATTGTAAAAAATAAAAATATCCACAGGTAAACAATATAATTACAAAAAGTTATTTTAGCCTAAATGACGATACTACCATTTTAGTTAATAAGTAAAAATAAAACACTTTTCACGTAAAATTTCAAAATTAGCTAACTTTTTTATCAATTTATTCCAACACGGTTAAAAATCTCTCATTTTTCATCTGCTTCAACCTCAAAATCTCAAAAATTGATCAAACGCTCAACATGAATTTTTTTGTTTTTACGTCTATCATTTCGAATCAGTAAGTACATTATGTTTAATTTCATTTTCGCAAAATTAGTATACGTTTTTCATCGATAAATCTTATTTCGACATATATTCACACGTCGATATATTTTTTTTTAATATATCAATAATTTTTTTTTAAGCATAAACAAAAAAAAAAATTCATCTACATATCATGGTTATCGTAAAAGCCGACTATTGATGTTAACAGTCGACCGTAACAGTCGGCTGTTAACAACCGACGATAACTGCTGGCCGTTAACAGCCGGCTTTTTTTTAATCATAACAGTCAGTGGTTGTATTGATTTTTTAAAATATTTTTTTTATATAGAATGTGTTTGAGCTACATTATTTTAGAAGAATGTGTTCTGAAATAGTAGATTGATGGAGAATTTGTGGTTGAAAAAGAAAGAAAAGTTATTAATGTAATGAAAATATTATTTTATTGAAGAATGTGTGGTTGAAAACGAGTAGAAGAATGTGAATGAAAATTATAATGTGTACCAAATAGGGGCATAATTAAAAATTATGTTTCGTCATGAAGATATTGTTGTGGTTCCAGTTTGTTATTTTGGTATTTCGAATTGGACGAAAAAGACCAATAAGTATGGAAATAATCGAGTGATATAGGTGGTGGTATTTGTATTTCCATAACATCGGGCACATCATACGCGAAAATGTACCATGATTTAGCAAACAAGCTCAAAATCGATATATTTCTGTACGATATAGAACTAAAATTTAAATTCAACAAGCATTCATCAATTCTGATTCCACATATGAATGTTACTTCTAATGCTGAAGTAAATTACCTATTTAAATTGAACAACATGTGCACGACTCCTCTTTGTGTGATTTAGTGAAGAATAATGTTACCGAAAATGAATCCGAAGATTCGGATGGAGGGGTCACAATGCTAATAAGTGGAATCAAATGACTCATTTAAGTCCAACTTTTCATTTGGCCAGTCACTTAGAATGGAGTTGTAATTTCAGTGGAACTACTTAACATTACTCATTTCAAAGTACATTCTCAGCCAAAATGAGGCTCACACAAGCACTATATACGAAATTACTGGGACAAATATTGTTTTTTTCTTTTTTACTGAATATCTAAAAGCCAAAACTAAAATATGTTCAATATTAAAATTATTTTATTCTCATTTTAGCTAATACGGTGTTGACACACAACGGCCTCATCTCTTCCATGCAAACTCATATGTTTGGTATGTTGGCGAGAAAACTCATACATTCATTGTTACACTTAACTTATTCTCTTAATATGCCATTGTACGAAATTTAGGGATAGTTTGACATAATTTTTACATTTGTTTTCTATATAAGAACTTACAAAGAAAACTAATTGACCTTCTTTCAGAAAATTAATTCTTAAAGATCTTCCTATTTCGAAAATGCTTTTAGAAGATGTTGTATTGAACCAGAAATCTCTAAAAGTTCTTTTAACTAGAAAAAACACTTTCATAAGATTAACCATACGAGTTCAAAAGTAACTTTTTTCTCAAAACTTCTTTTTGACTTTTAAAAAATCATGTTAAATGAGTCCTTATTTTATTTGTTTTCAAGATTCCTCGGTCTCTGAGACTTTTTCCAATCTCCTAATATTTTTGTCCCCAATTGTAATGAAAGTACTCTTAATATGCCATTATACTAGATCTAGACGGTATTTTAACTTTAAGAAGTAAAAAATCTCATTATATATAAATTTACGAAACACACTAGGCCCATGTCCAGTAAATATTAAAATCAAATTTTCATTAAATTTTAATAAAAATTGATTGAAGTTGTGGAATATATAAATATATTGTTAAAATTATTTGTAGACTTTGATCTAGATTAACATTAGAATTTTAATCCTAATGAAACAGAGGCTAGATAATATAGAGGATGAGTACACTTCACATACTAGTTTTTCGTAAATTACAAAATAACCCATTTCCACTTAAGAAAAAAACCTTATCATTTAGCCCACGTTTAAACTCCATTTTTTGGTAAAAATGTATTTTCTAATAGTGATTTTTTTTTTGGAGAATATGTAATTAAAAAGTACAGAAAAATTTAAAGTTTACATATAAAATTATTTTATGAAAGAATGTGTGATTAAGAATGAGTTTTTTGGAATTAGGGGGGGTGGGGGGACACGGTCAGGAACTTATTTTTTTGCTTGCCGATGGCCACAAGTAAACAACTAGAGGATTATATCTCTAGGCCACAAGTTTGTTACTTTTGAATAAACACGCACATGGCTAAGGCTTAACAAAGAATCAATCGAGCAAATTAACTAAAACAAGTTTTCCACGAGAGATGCAACAAAATTTGTTAGTCCATCACCTAAACAATTCTATAGAGTTGAGCATATCTTTTGAACAAAAAGACGTACAACGGCTAAAGGATGAACAATTAATCAATCTGACAAATTAAGTAAAAACAAGTTCTCCACGAGATGTATGCAACAAAATTTGGTAGTCGTCACCTCCAAACAATTCTAGAGAGTATAGTGCATGATCCTTTTCGAAGAAAAAAACATACATTGATAAAAGGCTGAACAAATAAATCAATCGAACATATTAAAGTAAAACCAAGTTCTCCACGATATATATGCAACAAAATTTGTTAGCTCGTCACCTCCAAACAATAATATAGATTTAGCTAAACACACATTCTAGTGGTTCAAATAAGAAAACCTTAGCAAAATCCCATTGGTTCACCCCCAGAGAAAATCAATCCACAAGCAATAAAAGAATGCTATTTTAATTCAGAAGTTTTCATACAGAAGGAACATATTTATATGATCTACCATAAACAACACGTCAGAAAATTATTATTTGCTAGCATCACAGCAAATATTTAGCTAAACTAAGCACAATTTTATATTTATGGGTCCTATTTTGAAAAATGCCAATCATTGCAGTTCCCAATTGTTGATGATCTCAGCAAAGGAAGAATATATTGCATTTCTTTACCAAATTAAGCAAGTTGGTTCCACAATACATTGTGCAAATACCAATTGTTAAAACTGATCAAGAATGCAGGGCGACCTAAGTTTATATACAAGAACTTATCCATACATGCTCGAAAGTAAACACTCACAGAGACGGAATAGGTGCATTGGACCAAAAACCAAATTACCTGAAATCTTCATCGCTAGGACAACCAACATCGTCATCAAAGCACACGTCATCTTTGAATAATGAATCTGCATTGTATGACCAGTCATACGGGCCTGTCTCCTTATGTTTATTATAAAATGTATGACTTTCACTTTCAAATTCTTCAGATTGGTTCTCCGAATATCTGCTCTCAACCTCGGATTTCTCATCAGATGATCTGCTTACAACATCATCCTTATCCTCAGACGTCTTTTCATCCGGATACTCATTAAATGGATTCTTCTCCGCTGAGATTCAAAATAAATTGAATTAGGCATAAAAACACGTCTGGAGATAGAGAGAGGAGATTATACCATTAGAATCATCTGTTTCATATTCTGAATCATCAGGACCATCATAGTAGGTATCATCATCGTCAACTTGAACCCTTATAAGTATAGTGATTTATGTTACGTAATAGAACATCAAATATCATAATCAGCAAACATACATAAGGAACGAAGTCTTACATAGGAAATTGGCTTGCAGAATCAGCCTCGGTAATGTTGGGGTCGCCCTTAACAGCATAAAAATCATAAACATAATCATCTGAAAATGCTGCACGGCGATCAAATATTATAAACCACCAGAACAGTCTTAAAAGATGCAAACATACAGAATATATGTGTGCACCAAGAAGTTTTAATCCTTTCCCAGACAGTTTCAGTCTTTCAGATGATAAAAGGCAATGTTACATAAGCCTATTTTTGGCTCATGCTTAAAAATTATTTATGAACACTCGGGCCACTTTATTCTCACATTTCAAGGGATCCACAAGTATTACTCACTTATCCTCCACTCATTTCTATCTATTTATAATTTAAACCGTTTATAAACACTTCCCAAACATCCTTTAAGCCAATCATACTTCTTATCCATTTTTTGCTTTTCATTTTTCATAAATAAACCTGGAAGCAATGTCTTACATTTATTTGACACACTATCAAGCCCACAAATAACAGAAAAGTGGTGGGTGAAGGACAAGGAAACATCCCGATCAAAGAAAAAGAGAACAAGTGAAAGAGCAAACCTCGTCTGGACGTGTAATAGTGAATATTATCTTCAATCTCCACAGCAGCAGTTGGCAAAACTTCTCTTAGGAGAGGCAAATATTGAGTCATCATCCTATGGTCCTGCAATTCTATATCCCTGCCTCAAAGTTAGTATCAGGAAGGGTTGTTGGTAAACTAACAGTGAAATATTATGCAACAGCAGAACTTACTCCTTTTCTTGCACTTCATTCTCTTTCTCCTCCACATCAACCCGAACAACATCATAGAGTCGATACATTTCATGTACTGCTTCATCTTCTACAGCTTCATTTTTTCCCTTTCGACTTCTCCATATTTGCTCAAAACGAGCGTTTTTAGATAAAACCTACAGGAATGAAAAAAATATGAAAATAAATAGAAACATATAATAACAAGTTATCTACGCTACAGAACTTTTGATAAGGAAAACACCATAATAACATTAACGCTTTACTCATTGAGGTTGTTTGGTCGGGAGGGTTGGTGTAAGGACTTAGGGAGGACTGTTAATAAGGCTTCAAACTGAACCAAAATAAGATTTCACATTCTAAATTTCAGCCAACATGTAACACATTGGGAAGAGAACATTTAGTTGCATCAGGCATGCAAAGATCATAAACAATAAAAATTAGTAAGAAAGAGAAATCTCATTAAGACGATAAGATAGCAAAATTTCTGCTTTCTGGTTTTGATGAGTTTGGGAAAGAGAAGAATGCGATTTTTAACTCTAGTTCAAATCCATTATTGCATTGTGGTATTCTCTCGCAATGTGTCTTCTTTACTAGGCTTTGTTCTTTCCAGATAGACAATACCCCGTGCTAAGAAGAAAGACATTAAATTATGAGCATATTGCACACAATAGCTGAAACTTAGATGATCTTAAAATCGATTAGTGAAAAGGATGTCATCAAAATATACATGTATGAATGTACCTCTCGTTTTTGTCTAGCTTTGATGAGCAACTGCTCTTGTTTCTGCAGAGTTCAATAGAAAATGTAAAGTTAGTTAATCAAAATATATTACGCTCTAGATTATCTTTGAGGCGCCAAGACAATACATTGATCTTAAAATGAGAATTTTTTCCTTCAAGTATTCATCTATACTGTGACAAATAATCAACTGAACAATGTCCTCAAATGGCAACAACAAATAGAAATTTAGGTCTACCAAAACCTCGAAATGGTTAAAGCTACAATATCATGGTTAAAATTCACAAGATCAACCATCATTAAGGATGGACTTACACTGAGTTGGCAACATCTTAGAATAGTATTAGCACAAGAGCATCTCCAAGGAACTCTAGAAAAGTGACATGCTCTTTATTTTTAAGAGTCAAACCTTGAAAATAGGCTCCAATAGACTCTTTATTTAATTTTTTTTTTAAAAAATAGAAAGTGATCTATTTATATTTTGTCATGATCGCATTTAATAAAATTGCAAGTTTCAATGCTCCACTATTTAAGATACATATATCATACCCTTGTTTGACCTCCATTCTATAAAAACTCATTTTTCTTCAAACTCATTTTTAATCACACATTTTTTAAATAGATTAATTTTACATATGAACCCAAAATCTTTCCTCATCTTTTAACCGCGCATTCTCTAAAAATTCATATTCCAAAACCTATTTTTTTATTTAAAAAAAAAAAATGTGGCTCAAACACACCTTATATTAAATATTTTAGCTATGGACATCTAAAAAATATATATTAATTGAAAAATGAGAGAAACAATAAATGATTGCTGGAAGCATAATCATGAACAATGAACAATTTGGAAATGATCATTCTTCACAGAGCCCTGGATACAAACTTTCGATCTACTAACTCAGATCAAGATCATATCATTCTCAAATAATACTCCCTTGGTCTCAAATTTAATGCCCTCCTTTCTGAAGTCTCTAATGGGCCAATGGCAAGGCTCTCTTACATAGGCACAACCCTTGACAGGATTACATCCTGTTGCCACCGCCAATTCCTCACCTACAAACCTGTTGCCACCCCCAATCCAACTCTCAACACACTTTCTCGGAAAAGTACTGACGTGACATGTTTTCGAGACGTTGATTAAATTCTTTAAAATTCTTCATTTTTAGTTTTATACTTGTTATTAAATTTTTTTATTGAAATCTTTTAAATATGATTACCTATTTATTATTTAATAAATATAATATTTTTAATAAAGAAGAAAAATCACCTGTGTTCGAAGTGTCAATATTTGACACGTGTCGGACACGGTACCCACCCTAGTAAAGTGTCTGTGCAACAGAGGTTCTCAGCATTGCAACGTAGGACAATTAGAACTACTTACCTCCACGGCTCCTCCTCCAACCAACATTCCGTCCCAATCAAAGCCCTCCTACTATACATTTATAGTAACACGCCTTAAAGATTCAACTTATAATTTCTCAGTTTTCTGGTGTTGAATGGATACGGCTGCTAGAATAGCTTAACTCATTTATAAATTAATGATTTTCTCCATTTTTTCACGAGATTTGCTGACTCTACTAACTAGCTTGTGGTATCTTGATCAATTTACTTACCATTTGAGAGCGATGGAAGGTTGAAGGAGCAATCAACTATTCTCACTAAAAAGGACCAGGCTGTATCTGATGCAGGATGAGTAGAATTT
>CAIGRK010174508.1:0-10901 GCA_903798315.1 Fraxinus greggii | reverse complement strand
TTATAATGTCCCTTCAAATTGTTTTAGTTTCACATTTCATCTCATCCATTATTCTTGAGTTTTTCTGAGTCCAATTCGTTGTTTGTTGCAATGAATTTGCCTGTTGCTGTCTGAGCAGGTTCCTATTGAACAAGACGATAGATGTTCTGCTCTATGTGGACCGTTTGGATCTGTATAGAGTAGATAATTTGGATAAACAGGTTGTGAAAGCCATAACTGATAGTTTCGGTAAAGAAATATGGCGTAAAGGGATCGTAGTCCTTACACACGCTCAGTTCTCACCTCCAGATGGATTGAATTATGATGAGTTCTTCTCCAAAAGATCAGAGTCTCTTATGAAAATTGTCCGACAGGGATCACGGATAAGCAAAAAGGAAATTCAGGTTTGATTAATCCCTTCACCTTTACTCTTTATCTTCTGTTTGAAGGCAAATTAACCTTTCTATGCTTAAGGATAGAGTAATTTTTACTAGTTCAGAATTTGCTCCAAAAGAATGAAATAGTTTGAGGTTTAAGATCCAACATGGCTGAGTATATATTCCTGAATTTCGGAAAATTTCTTGCGGAAACCTGGGCAGTAAAATAAATATTTTCTGTTCAACATATATATCCCTCAGTTTTTAAATTCTACATAAATATTGAAGAACAGTTTGTGGATAAGAATTTAAACTTATCGAAACATCTGAAGTTTGAAGCTTGATATTAAGAAAAAAGAACCGGTATCAACTTGGGAAGGAAGTTGTTCTATCTAAGACTTAGGAAACAAGATTTGTTCATTACCTTGTACTGAATAATTTTAAATATTCACGCACTTCTCAGATCTCTTTTGGAAAAGAAAAGGAGACCCTCTTCTGCTGAATGGGCTTGTTTGTTAAACATGTTGATTGAAAAATTTTCTAATCCTGTATTAACAGATCATACTGTGTCAAATATTCTATATTTGGGTAAAAAAATGAAAGTCTCCCATCGAAGGACAGACAATAAACCTAGGGTCATTTGGATAGCTAAGTTATTCTCAGTTTTCGGTTTTTATTTTTGAAGTTCTAAAACGTTAATGAAAACATGCTTGCTTGGCTATGTTCAAAAGTCTTTCTGCGCTGTTACCGAAAGAGACTTAAATACACTGAAATACTGATCATTAACTAGATCCAGCTTTCAGTTCCCAAGAACCACAAAAAATGTTTCACATAAATCTCAAATCATCCCTTCTCTTTCTCTCCCACCTTACCAATCACCAGCATGAATACATATCTGAACTCTCATTGCCAACTCACTTTCCATCGCAAACACCATCCCTTTATAGCTATGTAACCTTAAGTCTCAAGAATTTTGGACCAGAGCTGTAATCCCATTCTTTTTTGGATCCACCATTACCACATCAGCGGAAACCTGCTACCGCTGTTTGACGGTTCTCACAAGTAGCACCAGGGGAACTCAGGAAAACCCATAAATCGCCAACTATTCTAGGTATAAGCTTAGGCAAAGGAAAATAGATAATTTCTTTATAGAGAAGTGTACATCTGATGCTACAATACTGATTCTTGCTCAAACACGATTAGTGATAGTGTCCTTGGTAAAATTCTTTATTGTGCACATATGCAGGAAAACCTTGTCTCTGTGCATAAATCCCACTGCTTAGTAGTATTGCATTTTGGTGAATAAAAAAATTTATAAACATGAAGGATCACGTGTATTACGTTATATTTTGGTTTTCTTATGGTAAAAAAAAAAAATAAACACTAAAATAAATTTCAGTACGATGTTGGAAATCAAACAAGCTGGTGACCGAAAGGGTTTCTATCTTGGCTATTTTTTAAGTGATTATGATTTATACAAATTCTGATAATAGCTTATATTGTTGCTTTCGCCTTATACTTGGTGGGAATTTGCAAAGACAATTTTGATTTGAAGGAGTGCAGTTTGTATTCTCTTCTACTGCACCCTCTGCATATCTTTTTCTCTCTCTTGCTGCCCTCTGTTTCTAGTCTTGTTATGTTCTTTTTTTCTCCCCGGTGACTATTACACTATATTTGAAGGTAGAACCGTGACAAATAATTAAAGCATGTTCTCAAGCATTTCATCTTATGATAAAAGCAGTTGGGCTTCCTGAGTATCACAAATACTTGAGACTATTCTACCAGACTGTTGAGATTTTATCATATTCGTATTCTTTTTCACGTTCTTTATCCACTTTCTACATTATAATAATTTGAACATGATATGCACATGTTTCTGAAGAATGATCTTGGTAAAATTTTCCCTTGATTCTAATATATTTTGCTATTGCTTCTCCTAGGATTCTCCAATCCCTGTTGTTTTAGTTGAGAACAGTGGGAGATGTGACAAGAACGAACAGGATGAGAAGGTTGGTTTCTGTTGTAATATTTTGTTATTGGTTATCTTATTTATTTTTTGATTTCTTTCACATTTATGCTCAAGTTTGTGAGTTGATTTGTTTGGATTGCAGATCCTTCCCACCGGAACTCCTTGGATCCCCAACTTGGTCCAAATTATCACTGACGTTGCCTTGAATCGAAGCAAGGGTATTCTTGTTGACAGGAAGTTGATTGAAGGGCCAAACCCGAATGATAGGGGGAAGTTATTTATTCCTCTCATCTTAGCATTCGAAGTAAGCTTTCGATTTTAACTTGTTTCTTCTTATGCTTGGTGCGGGAATAAATAGAACATCGCTTAATTATTTCTTTTACTTCTTACCAGTATTTCTTCGTTATCAAACGGATTCGAAAGTGGATCAAGGACGATATTTCAAGGGAAACAAAACCTTCATGGGAATGAGTTGTTGTCGCTCTCGGCTTAACCTTTCTGCAATTCGTGCTTTATTCCACCGAGCCATCTGTTGTCAATCTTGCTGCATTTCATTATCAGTCTCTTTTATACATTGTGTAGTGACAGTCAGTGACTTCATTGAAGATTATGAATTTACTTTTTTGGGGATTCGAATTTTGTTGCATATGATTTGTATTATTGTTTTACTGTTACCTTCATTAGGTGTCCCCGACTGAGTTTAAAAACCAGCTTGGTGTACATGCGCCGGGCTAGTCTCCTATTCGAACAGGTTTTGGGTAAGCAGAATTTAGGCGAGTTGTTGGAATCTGCTTTGCATACCTTACCTTGTGACCTCTATTTTCTTCCTGTAATCAAACTTTTAAGCAGTTCACACTCAGTAATAAGACTTGAACATGGATGTTCGTATCTGTAGAACCTTCTAATACGTCGCGTAGTAACGGTTAATCACTTAATTGATTTACGGCGGTAGAATTTAAATTTAACGTTTAGAGGAATATAATTTTTACAATGGAATAACTCTGTGAAAGTCTAAATGTTGTTAGGCCATGTTTGATAGCCATGGTTTCCATGGAAATGTATTTTTCATGTTTTGGTTTGTTTGATAGTCATGTTTTGCCATGGAAATTTTTTTCTACTTTACTCCACGTGTGCGCATTTTCACGGAAATTGTGGAATTAGTTTCCCACCATTTTGGTGGGAAAATTGATTTCCACATTTTTTTAGCATCCGGAACAAATTTTATAATCAACTGTAAAAAAAATTCATTTTAATGGACAATTTTCAGGTAAAATAAAGCCAAACGAATACTAAATTTTGATGAAAAAATGATTTTCTTGAATATATATATATATATATATATATTGTCCATATATTTTTTACTTTTTGGTAATGAAAACAAATTTTATAACCAATTGTGAAAACAATTATCATTTTAATGGACAATTTTCATGTAAAACAAAATCAAACAAACACAAAAAAAAATTTTACTAATCAAACACACTTAATTAACAATTTCCTCGAAAACAAGTTTTAGACAATTATTTTTTTTTAAAATTTATTTTCTTTCCACCCATTTTTCACCGTTGTAATTAAACGACCCTTAGTTATTGTGACTTTTACTTGGGTATTTAATCCAAAAAAGAAAATAATAAAATAATAAAACCAAAAAATTAAAAAAAACCCCATGGGCCTTTGGTATTTGTTGTTAGCCCATATTTCTTACTCGCTGTCCAATTTCAATCTCTCCCGATCTCCACTTTCTCCAAAACTCCAATCTTTCATTTCATTGCACACGAATACTCACCCTCCAAATTCAGAAAATCACAAGGAAAAATGTTGAGACAGGCCCCAAGATTCCTCCTGAGCAGAGCCGCTATGAGGTGGCGCCGCCCGTTCTCCACCGATCTCGCGGAGGCACCCGCAGATTCGAAATTCGTTGACGCCTGGAAGAAAGCGATCCCGAACATTGACCCACCGAAGACTCCGTCGGCATTCATGACCCCTCGCCCACCAACCCCTTCGACAATTCCATCTAAGCTCACTGTCAATCTCGTTCTCCCTTACGATTCCCTGTTATCCGCGAAAGAGGTATATTTTAGATTTATATGAATAACTACTATATCTTTGCTTATTTATATTATTTGTGGGTTTTTTTTATTTTTTATTTTTTGTGGATGAAATATTTGGTATCATCGAATTTTAGTTAAATAGGAGGAACATGGCGTTGTTACAATTGCTTTATGTATGAGGTTTTGAGAATAATCTGAAGTTTTAGGGCCAAGTACAAGTTTCAATTTTATCTTGATAACAGATAAAATTACCTCAAATAATATAGATCGGAACTCGGAAATGTAGATATGTGCGTGGTTGAATTTACACCTAAAATAAAGGCAATTACTATAGCTTCGTAACTATGAAATGGGCTAATTTGTTACTCTGTGGCATTGATATCTATATTCTAAATTCTTCGAGAACAAATTTTTCTTCAAGCACTTAAATGCAGGTCCAAGGCTGCTATACATAGATTATGTTTTGGCCACATTTTTTTTTTTCAAAAACTCGTTTTTTTAAAACTCTGTTTCAGCTACATATTTTCCTATAAAATAATATTATACGTAAATCGAAAACTTTTTCTTATTTTTAAGTTACGCATACTCTAAAAGATTGCTATTTCAAAACTCATTTTCCCCCAAATTTTCATTACAATGGAGCCCAAACAAGGGCATAATGATTTGTTTGGAGATAGATTTACCTTTGCGCTGTTGACTTGGAGCAGTTACTTGAGTTTTCGAGGGCTGTTCGGGGAATTGTTTTAAGCTTTTATATGACCTGTCATGGACTTGGCTCCTCCAGGCATTCATGTACACTTAACTCCTTCCAAAACTAACTTTTTTGGGGTGCGTGGGGGTGGGGATCAAGTTCCTTGCCAACTATGGATCCAATCTCTTTTCATTTGTCTGTCACTACCTAAACTAAGCAGATGTGTTAGGCTAATGGAAATATGAGAGTTTGAATGGTTAGGATATGAACAAGTAATATACATTTTAGCTGCTGCAATTCTATTTGAATGTTTGAATGGTAATGATCAACGACAAACTTCTAAACGCATCAACACTATAATCTTGAAGTGTTTTTGAACTTATAATTTTATATAACATGCGTAGTAGGTACATATTTTAAACAAATTTTACTTTATTATCTTTGTTTTCCATTTGTACAATTATGGGGTGAATTTATTTACTTTCAACTGATGTATTCTTTGAAATGGTTAGTAAATGGTATAAAGGTATCCTCCTCCAACCCTGGGGATCATTGTGGAAGACTATTGGCTTCAGTTTGTTACCTGACTGGAAAACAATGTATCATCTTCATGGATCACACTGATCAATCAAGTGAAATTGGGTGTCTTGTTTCTCTACCAACATGGGAAGTCCATCTACTCGTAAAGTAGAAAGTGTGGAATTAATTATAGTGCCCTATTATAGTGTTGGTCTATTAAAATAAAATATCCATAAAATAATCTTACAAAATGATGAGCTAAGATGGATGTGTGGTACAAATAAGATGAAAAATGAGAAATAGACCATCAAAAGGGGAGGTGGTGCAGGATGAGGATAAATTAACTGAATGATGACTTGGACGGAAGGGACATGTTCTGCATAGACCTAAGTAGGCTCCCATTTATAAGTGTGGCACAATCTCAGTAGGACAAATTAAAGGAGGGAGGGGTAATCTAAAGTCACCGTAGTCCTTTTTAGTTATTAACAGTCTAGTTTTTTAATATCCTATGGTCGATCTTAGCATAAACCGAACAGAGTGGAGAAACCTTTTTACATGGCCCGCCTTAATTTATGTGGAAAACTTTTAGTTCGTTGTTGTTTGTCATATTATAGTGGTCTCTCTCTCAACTTCGTGCGTGTCTTTTCAGGTTGACATGGTCATAGTCCCAGCTACTACTGGGCAGATGGGTGTTTTGCCTGGCCATGTGGCCACAATTGCTGAGCTTAAGCCCGGTGTGCTATCGGTTCATGAAGGTAATGAGGTAAAAAAATATTTTCTCAGCAGTGGGTTTGCTTTTATCCATGCAAATTCTGTTGCGGATATAATGGCTGTTGAGGCCACACCACTTGACCAAATTGATTCGAGCCTGGTTCAGAAAGGCCTCGCGGAGTTCACACAGAAACTAAACTCAGCATCAACCGACGTGGAGAAGGCCGAAGCGCAAATTGGGGTTGATGTACACAGTGCCCTCAATGCTGCTCTCACCGGTTAAGACTAGAAAAGAAGCAAGTCTTCAACCCGTTTAAATTTTCTGTCCTTGTCGTCTGCCTGATTTATCTCTTGTTTCCATGTTTAAATGCTGATTGCCATCTCATCTTAAACAAATATCTCGGAGTCCTGATGTAAGAGAATTTCTTGAAATAATTATGAAAACGAAGTGGACGGTAATGTTTTTCTTGAACATGTGATAGATGCCAGATAATTTGACTGAATTTCAGAATGATGATAGATTGTGTGTTTTTTGCCGGCATTTTCCTTGAACATGTTATTATTCATGGGATGTGTTGGATGGTCAGTACTAAAGAGCAACATACCACGTTTTAATTTTTTATTTCTTCTCTAATCTTGTGTTGGTGGTGGTACCGAATAAAAATGTGTCATCATCATATAATGTTCGAGGATATCTTGCAATTGTCACATGCAAAGGCATCTATCTTGTGATGAAGTCGACAATAGAACAAGTTGTAATCTTTCCTGATGGAGAAAAAGAGAAGTATTGAGGGCATGTTTTGTATTCAGTATCAACTCGTTCCCAATATCATAACCTCTTCGCGATTAAGGTTAAAGAATTCAATGTACAGGTCCAGAGAGAAAAAAAGAACACAACGCATAAATTGATTTTCATCATGCTTGTAGTCCAGGGAAAATTTTTAATACGGCATACAACACCAGCAATTCGTAGTAACAAGATAAAGTTCAAAGTAATTGAACCCAGAAGTTGCATTAATCGAAAAAAATACTATACATCTTTCATGCTTCAAAATAGATTAGAAGCCAGAAGCTGGCTAGGCACTTGTTGCAGAATAAATGTGTCTTGTATGCAGAAGTAGAACTCATAGCGAAAACGGTTTTGTGTATACATCAAATGGTTCATTCGCAGTAAGTTGTGGTTCCTGTAGTGAGAGGAATCTCAAATTCAAAGAAATCCAAAGTGAAAGTAACTGATGATTACAATAACATAAGCAAACATTTGGTCGACTAAAAGGCATGCACAAGTCCCACATCGAGAGCATACCTGCATCATGATACCAGCGCTTCCTCCTGTCAAGAGCATTGTTAGAAGTGTTGTCACCACACTTCCTCCTATCTCATCATCAGTCTTTCGGATGGTAGATCGCATTGCACTTAGAATACTTCCATATGTATTCCCCTGCCCACGTTCGATTGCTTGAATGAAAGCATAAGTCATTGCTCCTGTTGAAGTGACCTTAGATAGAGCCTGCCCAACGTTCAAATAGTATCAGTTTGTGCTTTCATCAACTCATTAATTTCTAATTGCAAAAAATGCTTCGAGTTCAAATGTTACCGGGAACAGAGACAAATATAATCCAGTTAGAGCTTGACTTAACTACGAATAACATTTTGAACATAAAGAATAAGGCTTACAGCAGTATCTGCAGAAGTTTGATCATCATCACAGCCACTGAAGGATATGACTTCTCCTCCGCTAGTTCCTTTCCAAGCACCTGATCGGGGACGATGATCCTCCCATGCGTATCGGCCCGTTCTGCATCCACACACACATTTTTCAGAACAGTAATTAGCATGAAAATGGTTATAGTAGATATTAATCTTAACACTAACCTGTCCATTCGACAAAGATATGGTAAATCTAGCATGGTACCACTATGACAGGCATCTATGATCGCATGAAGCTTCACTCCTGGAGGAAGAGGCCTAACGATTGTTGCATTAATTTCATCATCCACTATCATTCCCTGTGTTTCGTAATCCAAAGGACAAAGTGTTTCGTCATAGCCATCAATCTCGTCTCCAGTGTAGTTCCTCTGTTGCGAACCATGACCAGAATAATGAAACACGAGGGAATCCCCAGGCTGACAACCTTGTGCAAGCCAAAACATTGCCATCCTAATGTTGTGTTTTGTTGGAATTCTGTATGGATCAGTTTCTTCTTCTGAAAAAATACTTCCACAAAATGATTTTGATTAGAATAGCATAACATGAAAAGGTATTAAAGAGTAGTATTAAAAACAAAAGGAAGCTAAAATCTTATTAACTCTATAATCATCTAATACTGTATGCCAAACACGGAAAGTACATTCACGACCCTGTTGTGGATATTGTTGTTGTCTAAGTTAACAAAACTGTCGAAGATCCTTTCAAACTCTTCAATCCTAACAGGAAACTACACTAAGATTCCTTACTTTAGGGACCTACCTTTTAAGGACTTTATTGAATTATGATTCTTAAGAGTTCAATATCCAGTACAGAAGATTCAGTTCTTGTGATTGAAGACATTGAAAAACTAGAGCTTCAGAAAGTGAAACATAGGCAAGGAATCAAATTCCTCTAAAAATGAGTTCCATGTGAGTTGTTTCCAGTTTCTTTCGAACCTTCTGTTTTCATTGTGGATTTGGCTGTCCATCCATCTTTACATCATGTTAATCCTGGGTTTGCACTAGTTCAAGACTAAATTTAGCCTCTATTTGGTAGCCATTGAAAAAAATAAGTTTTGAAATAGTGGTTTTTTCTGGAGAATGTAGGGTTAAAAAATAGAAAAAAGTTAAGGATTTACGTGCAAAATATTTTATCACTTGAACATGTGATTGAAAATGAGTTTGTGAAAAGAGAGTTACGAAAAATTGAACGACAAACTCTGGATTAATGCCTTCCCTATCCGCGTAAGTTTTAAACAAGTCGTTCAACAAGTAATGATTCCTATTTTTATTCACATAAACAGCTAATTTTGGTTGTTGGAAGCAGCCAATACTTTTAGTACGCACAGTGGTCCATGCCAACGCCCAGCGCGACCCTTGTTTCTCGATGTACCTAGTAGCTAAGCTCACACAATCCGATTTCTCAATGGGTCAACTGACAAGACAACCCATAGTACCTAGGAGGGATTTTCAAGAACCGGGTCCCTGCAAGCCTGGATAGCCCGTTGCTTTTTTTTACGCCTCTAGGTCGAAGGGTGCAAATCTCCAGTACATTCATATCTTTATGAGGAGAAATAAGAGCCAACTTTAACCAGATTGAGGTCAATTTTGATCGAACTCCGGTCAATGTCAATTTGACTAATTCGTAAGAAGGCAATTTTAATATAAAGACATTTAAAATATCTCACGCAAAAATAAAGTTTGCGAAAATAATTCTACATTCCAATGAATCCAATCTGATTATTGTAAGAAACTTATTTTGGGGAAAATCCCAATATAAAAGCTCTTTATTCTAAATTTTCTGGCATTCTTTTAACCCAAGAGGACAATAATATAAAAAGTCTGGCGTGGAACAACTTGCAAAATTCATGTTCAATAAGTCAATCCCATAATGATCCATAGATTCATCAAAGATTATTTATGTATACGTGAAGCTGCAATATATCTAATCTAAAGTTTCCAAATTTAATTAAAAAACATATTTTTGAGTTTGATTACCAGTAAGCATAAGGATGGAAGCTTCAGGGAACTTAAAGCGGTTGACCAGCATGAACTTCATGCACTTAGCATCATTAATACAACCCTTGAGCTCATTCCTCGAGTTCTTGTACGAGATCCCAATGATGACGGCCTTTTTCCGGCCATGAACCGACGGAGGTTGACTTGGGGGAGCGTGGGTATACTGCGAAGGAGCTGGAATAGGTGGCGGCGGCGGAGCATAGTAGTTATAGTTGTTGTTGCTGTAGGTGGTGGGAGGTGGAAAATAAGGTGGTGGAGGAGTAGGTGGCGCGTTGCGGGGTTCCCCGATGAGAGTGATTGCGTGGCAGACTGCACAGCGTATGGATTTTGCTCCGTGTGGGAGCTGTAAGGGGGTGCGGCACTGGGAACAGTCCACAAGCATCACCATTTTTTCAAGAACTAGAGAGAGAAAGAGTGAGAATTAGAGAGAGGGGGAATGGAGTGGAGGGACAAATAGAGAAGGATGTATGAATAGGAAGATCTACGCGTTAAAGGTCAATCTACTATTGTGCCTTAGAATTGGAGTTGGTAGGGGATGCACACATTGTACATCTTTGACACATCTAGCCAAGGTGTAGCACATCGCCGTATCGAGTGTTTTCATAGGTGTCTATGTATGAAATAGAACGAGGGAGAGTTGAGAAGCCAATAAATTATGGATAATAGATCTCAACTCCTATGACTAATGAAGAGAAAGCGTCATTAGCTTTAATATACGTAGTGGCGAGTTAATCTTCTGCATTATAGTGGTACGCATTAGTCATCGATGATAGAAGTAACAAATTTAGTTTTATAAATTTGGAAATTCTCATCGTTGCACAATGCTCGTGTAAAAATTATATAAACTTGAGGATCAAATGTGATATGTCTTAAGAATGCTTGTGTGTGTGTGTGTGT
>CAIGRK010174493.1:0-10218 GCA_903798315.1 Fraxinus greggii | reverse complement strand
CTGATTAGTAAGGAAGTCAACCCTCTTAGATATATTCTAACTTCTATTCTTAATCAAAAGTTTGTGACATCTAGATCTTATATGTCCAAACTCACCATAATTGTTACACGTAAGGATAAATTTAGGTTCAAATCTATGTGGTTGCTGATATTGATTTCTGGGTTGGTTGGTCCCACAACGTCTATTAGGCCCTTGTCCTAAAATACCTTATTTTTGGGTTCACGATTTGCAACATACCTAAGCAAGTTGTTGGTAGGACAAAGTGGTCTTGGAAGTACTGACAGTATTATGATCAGTTTGCTTATATCCTAGACCCCCTATTCCCAATAGGTTTGTTCAACCCTTAAAGATTGTCAAGTTTCAGAGATCCACACAAGAAGGAATGAAGTTGAGCATTGGATTTTTCAAGGTCGCTTATTAGGATTTTAACCTTAGACTCTAAATTCTCATTGACTAGTCTTAACTTACTAAAGCTTTCAGTAGACTCCTGAAGGTCAGATATGAGTCTCCTTCTCTATATCAATCTTATGTAGCTTTTAAAAGTGGTATTATTAACCTTTTTCAACTTAAGGCAATCCTTAAATAGCTCATCAAAAGCCTCATAAATGTCACGCGCATCTTCTAACCCTTCCTATGAAGCGTCAAACTTATCTCTATCCTCAAGTGATTCACTCTTAACCACAGATGTGAATGCCATATAATTCCCTATTTCATCATGAGTGGACTTCTCACTTTGATTATTCGAGCTAGACTCGTCATCAATAAAAGTAGCACTCATAGCTTTGCCTAGGGTCCTCTTATAAATAGGACACTTAGATTTAAAATGACTAACACCCTGGCACTCATGGCACCTAGAAGACTTTTTCTAAGAATCTCTAGTATTACTCTTCTCACGTCTATGTTTCCTAGATATATTAGATGCACCCTTATATCTCTTAGAAGATTTGTTCTTACTCTTAAGTAATTTCTTAAATTTCCTCGCAAGGTAGGCAATGTCATCATCCTTAATTTTTTAATCATCTGAGGTGTCACTCTTAGCTTCCCTAATTGTATTGAGGGCTATAGATTTTTCTTTCCTAGAATGAGGTAGGCTAAGCTCATATGATTCGAGAGATCCTAAGAGTTCTTCAATATTAATTGCATCTAGGTCCTTATTATCTTCAATATCACTATCTTAGCCTCTGGAATTCGCTCACCTAAATTGAAGTTAGAGTTGACTATATCATTTGGTTTAGTATAGAAATCATAAAAAAATTCATCATCTTTCATCCTAATTTCCTCAGATCTAGTAGTTAACATCTACAATTCTAAGTTCTTAACGATCTTGGTTTTTCTCATGTGTGATCTTTAGAATATCCCAAACTTTTTTTGTAGTCTCACACATCGATGCTTGCCTAAACTCTTCAGGTGACATGGTCATAAATAAAGTATGAAGGGCTTTATTATTCTAGTTGCAATCATATAAATTTGTCCGAGAACAATTAGCAATAACAGTAGGGATAACTATACCTTCAATGGTGATAGTAGGGGCGGTCCAACCATTCTGAACACTCACCCAAACCTGCTCATCCAAGACTTAAGGAAAACTCTCATGCTGACCTTCCAATATGCATAATTATTGTCGTCAAAATAAGGAGGAAAGGATAATGACTGACTCATCCAGACAATTAGAGTAAAGGATATAAGGCTCTGATACCACTTGAAAGATCAATTTATTTAGACCCAACACTGCTGAAATAATCAATTAAAAGTAACAAGTCACTTTCTAATTGTTTCAGATGATTAAGTCAAACAAATCTATTTATCCTATGTTTGAATACTATAAGTTGTAAATTGTAGAAAGTAAATAACACCGATAAGATCATAGATAAAACTCTTCGCTAAGGATCAAAAACTCTGCACATTTTACCAGTCAACAATCCACTATAAACGATGAAACTTATAGTATGGTCTAGACTCGACTAACCATTAATCCCCTCTGACCTTCTTCCTATAATCACCTTGGTCCTTCGGGACTATGTGCTCCTCACACCAGCTCCTGACCCCTGGTATCGTTTATCTCCTACGGAACTTCAAGAACGAACATTGTTCTTCAGCGCAGGAACTCCATATAACTCTTCCCAAAACTCCAACAACTCTGAACACTAATTGGTAAAGGTAAGTTTAGTGTTTGATCAACGATCTTCTGTGTTTTGTTTTGTGGTTGGATGTCAAAGTATATAGTTCGATCAACAAAACAATGTTTGATTGAATTTATGGATCAAATAGTCAATGGTGGTTGAATCAAGAAATCAAAGAATGTTTTGGATATTCAAAGGGATGATCTCTATAGAATAATAATTATGATTCAACGCACTTTAGAACATTCATAGGATTATATATATATAGTGGGTAGTGTTTGAGATGAAAAGGGATAAGAAATAATGTTAAATTTGAATCATGTCATTAGTCGGATAAATACGATGCTCAAGCATCAGGATAGCAACAGGGTTCTGTTTTTGGCCTTCGAACGCCACACCAGCACCGGCAAGCATCAGTTGAGCAGTCACCAGTAATTTCGTTATAATTTTCTCGTTGGATATTGGATTGAAGTGATTCAATGTGCAATAGAAAGATAGCTCAAAGGGTTACAATTCTTCTAGCCTTTCCAAATTCCAATGTTTTCTCTATGAAAAAATGTGTTACAACTTGTGGTGAGAATTTGGAACATGATTTGTACAACATTTTTACATTTCTTTGACTTCTATTTGCATTCCAATGATCAAATGTGATATTCTTGAACATCTTGGACTCTTTCGACACCTATACTACCAATCACAACTCTTTTTGCTATAATTATGACTCAATAACTCTTATTTTGACTTTAATTACAATTTGATAATATCCTAATACAATTCAATTAGGACATGATTTTTTACTAAGAAAATTTTCAGTTAAAAATTTAGAAATTTTCAATTATGTAATTTAAACTTAACCATATGGAATGGCAATGGGGCAGATCGGTTGGGCCATGGTGGCCAATATTATTCCCTTCTCCGTTGGATAAGGGAAATTCGTACCTTTTTCGGGTGGGTTTCGCTTGAAATTGGGGAAATCTTGTCCTGTTGCTATTTCTAACCTAGACATAATAATGTTTGCGATCACTTATCTATCTCCTCTTTTAACCTTCGAGTAGTCTAGACTATCTTGTTTTGTGAACGTTTAGCATCAAGTCGATAACTATATTTGTTCAAAGACTTTTTAGCCTATCAATGTTATCGTTAAGTTTATTCTCCACATTCATATATTTCAAATGAAATATAATATAAATGTATAGTGTTACTTAAATTTCAACATCATAAAAAATATAGTTTCTGGTTAAGATAAAAATCAGTAATTGTGTGTGAGGATGACAACGGGATGGGTGAGGAGCGGGGTGAGATTAAAAACACTTTCAATTAAATTACTTAAATTATTATCATTATTTATTTTAAAATATAATTTGAATAAAAAGCATAATAATAAAATTTAAATTGAAAAATGTACTAATAAAATAAAATTAAAGAATATAGATGGGTTCAAGGAATTCCTCAATTAGAACCATGATACATTCTCATCCCCATCCCATTTGGATCGGGACGACGCGGGCGATCAGGATGAAAATCTTTGTGATTCTTGCAATTATTTAAAGAGTGATTTTCCTTTTTTTTTTATGTAGGATTAGAAGGTGGGGGAAAAATAATTTTCAAAAAAATGAGTGTAAAAGAAATGTAATTTTAAATAAGGAGTAATTGTAGTTGCGGTTTAAACCCTTCATCTTTTTTGTCAATTTTACTCAAAACATTTCATTTGTATCACTCACTACCCCCAAACATTTAATTTAGTTGCGACCCAAGGACAAATGGTTGGTTTTCGTCCGGTTAAGTAGAAAAATTTGACCTTTCTAATCAATTTAAAAAAAAGGTAAAATGATAATTTTATATTTTTTCAAATATTAAAAATTAGAAAAATTAAATTTAAAAAAAAATTGAAATATGATTACAATTAATTCTTTCTTTTTCTTTTTATTTTATTTAAATAGATGTATATATTTGTCATTTTATAAATTTTAATTAAGAAAATGAATGAAAAGAATATTTTGTGTAATGAAAATTGAAAATAAGGATGAAAATACAAAAAAATAATGAAGATAATAACATTTCTCATAATGTTAGTGAGTGGTAAGAGTGCTAATTACCCTTTGAAAAAAAAAAATGGTTTGAAAATACTCAAATGGTGGATCCCACACCAAACAATTGCTATTGTCCCTCACGCGGAATTCCTATGCACCGAGACCAAGTCACCGACAGAGCCAGCGATTAATAAACAATTATTAAAACACGTCATAACGTGGTGCTTAGAGATATTTAAATAAAAGGAACATTTTGCACCATTGGTCCTTAATCTATCACCTCAATAGTAAGCTAGTTTCTAACTTTTGAAAGGAGCAAATCAGAACCCAATGTTACATTATAATTGCTCACGAATGTCTTCATTGACAAAATTAGCCTAAATATTCATTAAATTGTCAAGTAACTCTCATAACAATATATCACAGTCAAATTTCTAGATATCAATCCAAGTTATGAAGCAAAATTTAAGCTCATGTTTGTCTCTCTATAAAATTAAGCTTTTTAATTCTCGCATTCATTTTTAACCATACATTTAAACAATAAAATATATTACACATAAATTCAAAACTTTTTCATACATCTTAATCATACGTTCTAAAAAATGTACTATTCAAAACTCATTTTTTTAAAAATAATGACCATCAAACAGGGATAAAGTTTAGATTTATATATATAAAAGGATAGCTTAAGATTCAACACATATTTTGTAAATTTCAGTAAAGTAGAGACTAACTGTGCAACAATCGTAACAAAATCTTGAGGATTATCTTGCTATGATTTAAAGTCAAGAGACTAATTTACTACTAGAGTAATAGGTTGAGGACCATTGGGGTAATTTTCGGAAAAATTAATCAATAGTCAAGCCTAAATCCCACGGGTCACGCCATTCTATTTCTGCAGCCAGCTTCTGGACAGTAAGCACCAAGCAGATTTCCTTTTCTTTAGATTGTCGGCAAAAGGTTTGCGTCTGATTTTTTATTTTTTTTTCTCTTCAAAAAATTTAATTAAAATAGCAATGAACCACGAAAAATTAATAAAAAGAATACATACTCGTTCTTTAAAGACTGCATCGAAGAGGAAATATTTTTAATAGTAGATTGGTTTAACAAAATTCCACAATCGAAAGATGAGCGGTTGAAAGTCGATTTCGAGGGATGAAGTTTTATAAATACATTGTACATTGTTTCTTTGCAAATCGAATTTAAAAATAATTCTACAAAAAATTGACCTGAGAAATTGCAGTGCGTGTTAGCTGGAGTGTCATTTTCATCTCATAAAAGTAAAACTCAGTGTCAATTACTGGCTGTTTGACTATTCTTATTTTGAAAAAAATAATGTTTTGGACAATAATTATTAAGTAAATATTTGGTTAAAAATAGGAAAATATTTTAAATTTATGCACGAAATATTTATTACGTGAATACGTGGTTGAAAATAAACGGACAAAAAAAAAGGTTGATGAAATAGATTTTACTACTTTATATTAAAAAGTATTACATGATGGATTGAAATAATGATCGTCGAAAGGACATTGTTATATCATTCAAGAATCTGACATTTAAACTTTACTTGTTAAAGGCCATTTGAAGTCCAGTTTGGCATTCATAAACAACCTTCCCCCACCGCTTTCTGTTCACTTGCAGATCTACAGAGATCAAGAAATGGAGCTCTGTTTCAGATATTTAAGCAAAATTACAACTCCAACCATTTTCCTATTTTTCTTGCTTTCTTGCTTCAGCTTCAATTCATCAGGTGTGTATTACCTTTTTCTTTATAGATTTTCTTGATTTGGATGCTTTTCTTGTCAATTGCATAGTGGGTTTAATCAATTTTAGAGAAGATGGGGTTGATCTGATTATCAACAACTTCAGATTTTTTATTCATATTTTTACTGGTTTTAGTAATCTAAGTGCATAAAGTCTTTCATAGGTGTTTCTTGGGATGGGTTGGACTGAACTAACTAGACTAAGCTTGAGTGTAATCTGCTTCTTGCTAAAGAAAATTGAAGTAGCTTATTTTCCAAAATTAATCCGTGATTGCTGTCATTGAACAAAATGAATCTGTATGAGCTATATATGTATATATATATTTTTTATTTTTCTTTGTTTTCTAGATTTAATCTGTTGTCAATGCAACTGATAAATTTCTTTCTGTTTGGGGTTTGTAGTAGTTAGAAGGTATGTTTATGCTAAACTTGACAGTAGTGGACATGATTGAGGAAGAAAAAGAAGTTAAATTCTTGATCATTGTCCACTCCAGTACCATCTAATGGTGTACACCAATAACATTATTAGTGTTTACGTGAAAAAAGGGGAATTTTCAGAGTCTTCATGATTATCGGGTATATTCCTATGAGAATTGGAAATTGTTGGTGATATTTTTTTTTTCTCTTTCAGCTTTTTCATACGTTTCACATTATAATATTTTTATCATCATTTGAAATGTCATAATAGCATGTTGTTGAATTCATAACCAAATCTTTGTTTAATATGCCATATCTTAAACCATTGGCACATCACATGAGACGCCCAATTTGGTTACATTTACATTCCTTGGATGTCATCACAAGGATGTATGAATTTGATATTGTCTTTATTCTTAGCAAAAAGTTGAGTTTCCAGTTCAACTATACGCCATAGCACAATTTCATTTCTCAAGTTTATAATCCATGGAAGGAAATGGATTGAATGAACAAAATATCTGATGTTTTCTGCACTTTTCGGTCTTTTTCTACAGAGGCCTATGATGCGCTTGATCCTAATGGAAATATCACAATTAAATGGGATATCATCAGTTGGACTCCTGATGGCTATGTTGTAAGTGTTCTAGTAAATTCTGTATCGTCTTATATTTCACTCATTACAACTCCATTTTATTTATACAAAAGGAGAATAAATTTACTCGGCAGAGCATCAAGTGTTGAATTTAGAACCCTAAATGCATTGTCTTTCAAGCTTCTTTGGGGCTCGAGCATATTTCCTTATGATCCCAATTGAGCTTGCCATTTGTCAATGTTCAAGTTTTCTGAATTTTGATACACGAAAAAACTCTATTATCATTTTCTGAAGTGCATATAGAAATATATTTTCTTCTCTTCCATGTTCGGCTGTCACGACAAGTAACATAGGTAACCATATTATGATAGCTCCCGGACAGATATATAGTTTAGGTCAGTCAGTTTGGACATCATCTGATGAATTCGAGCCATATCCCTGTGAGTGAGAAAGGACAGAGGGGTGTGATTTTGATATCTTTTTCGTTTATTAATGCTCTTAGAGTTATGGATTAAGGTTTATTCCATAACATTCTTCAATGCCATTTGTAGTCCTATCAACATTATAATCTTTGTCTCCTTTTATTTATTGTCTGATTCCCTAATCCGGTGCATTTTATTCTAAAAATGGTCAGGCTGTGGTGACAATGTACAACTTCCAACAATATCGTCACATCCAAGCGCCAGGTTGGACTTTGGGATGGACGTGGGCAAAGAAGGAGGTGATATGGAGCATGATGGGTGCTCAAACAACAGAGCAAGGAGATTGTTCGAGGTACAAAGGGAACATTCCACATTGCTGTAAAAAAGATCCGACGGTTGTCGACCTACTGCCTGGAACTCCGTACAACCAACAGATTGCAAATTGTTGCAAAGGAGGGGTAATTAATTCATGGGTGCAAGATCCATCCAATGCTGCAAGCTCTTTCCAGGTTAGCGTTGGTGCAGCTGGAACCACCAATAAAACTGTTAGAGTACCGAAGAACTTCACATTGAAAGCACCAGGACCGGGCTATAGTTGTGGACCGGCAAAAGTAGGGAAACCTACCAAGTTTATCTCCCAAGACGGGAGAAGACGGACACAAGCAATGAGTAAGTTATTCAGTACAAATTTAGGGACTCTATTTGTGTAAGATAAAATATAAATAAATGAATTCATCCTCTCTTTATCAGCTTAAACATTTAAATGGGGTGGCTAAATATGGTATGCTCTCCTGTTTATGAAAATTCCACTTGTCATGCCTTCGATGAGAAATGAATCCAATCCGCATGTGATGAGGCACGTTGAAGACAAATATAAATAAATAAACTTGTCTCCTCTCTATCATCTTAAACTTTTAGATGAGATGGTTCAACAATGTAGTTGCAAATATTGTTGATTTTGTGATCTTCAAAGGCAGAGGCGGCAAAATTATGTAGTCAATGAGCTTACAACTATTATAAAATGTATGTACATGAATGATATAGTTTAAATCAAAAACTTTATGTTTTTGTCAATTAAAATAAATAATATGGAAAATATTCTCATTTAAAAATTGCTACCTGTTCTGTCTTGCATACAATCTATTTTTGCACTCCCAATACCATATAAGGTATCAAAAATTAATTCCTATTTATTTTGTTTTATACATCGAAACCCTTCCACTCCTTCTCACCTTTTCCTATTGCAGTGACATGGAATGTTACGTGCACATATTCACAGTTTCTGGCCCAAAAAACTCCTACTTGCTGTGTCTCACTCTCATCCTTCTACAATGATACTATTGTTCCATGCCCGGTATGCACTTGTGGATGCCAAAATAACGGTACTCAGCCTGGTAGTTGTGTGAAGTAAGCCTTTTAATTTCAATCTTCTTTAGCTTTATTTGTCTAGTTTTATGTGGCTTACGCGTTTGCTTATTGCAGTTCCGACACGCCGCACCTTGCTTCAGTTGTTTCAGACAATGGGAAGAATAGTTATGCACCTCTAGTGCAATGCACCAGCCATATGTGCCCCATTCGAGTCCACTGGCATGTCAAATTAAACTACAAGGACTACTGGCGGGTGAAGGTTACAATTACAAACTTCAATTACAGGATGAATTATACACAGTGGAACTTGGTCGTGCAACATCCTAATTTCGACAATCTAACTGAGTCATTCAGCTTCTACTACAAGTCATTAACTCCTTATCAAGATATAAGTAAGTCAGATTTAAATTTGCAGAATGTTTTTTCCCAGGTAAAATGCACTGATAATCACTGAACTTCTAGCAAAATTTCATATTCGTCACTAGACTTCATTTCGTTTGATGTTGATCGCTTGATCACTGAACAGCAAAGTTTTGTTACAATTTGATCATTCTGCCCATTTCAGTTAGTTTGACTAATGAAAAGCTGACAGCACAGTCTAGTTGGCCTAACTGGGAGATAACTAAGACTCTCACGTTACCTTTTCCATTAGTCAATCTAACAAATATGGATGGAGTGAGCTATTTGTAACACAATTTAAGTTCAATTACCAACTTGAAACAAAATGAATTTGAAGAACTACCTGAGATTTCGCTAGAAGTTTAATAATCACCAAGGTATATAACCCTTTTCTTCTTGTTATCTACTAGTTCACAAAGAGATTGGAAATAAACATCAATTTAACTTTTTGTTTTCCGTTTAAACAGATGATACTGCAATGTTATGGGGTATTAAATTTTACAACGATTTTCTCATGCATGCCGGCCCTCTAGGAAATGTGCAGTCGGAACTTCTATTCCAAAAGGACAAATCTACTTTCACTTTTGAGAAAGGTTGGGCCTTTCCTCGTAGAATCTATTTCAATGGTGACAACTGTGTCATGCCACCTCCCGATGCATATCCGTATCTACCAAATGCCAGTTCGCGCCCAGAAGTCTCCTTGCTTGTACTAGCGATCACATTGTTGTCATCTGTTGCATTTTACTTCGTATGTGTTTAAGAATTTCTACTGACCAATTTGTTAAGCACATCAATTCAATCTGGAAAATAGGAGCAAATTGAAGAATTTATAGACCCGAGCAATGTAACTTCGCATTTTTGCATGGATTCCAGGGCCCAAATTTGTAAGCGAAGTCCCTTCTTACTTTAATTGTTACTTGACTTCCATTTTTTCTCTTGTTGCAGTATAAACATGTTTTTACATGGGTTTCAAATCATATTGTTTATGGAGTTTATATATTTAGTCCACAGTGTGTACCAGAATTGTAATGAGAATAAGAGGGTGTTTGGTGTAGATTAAAATCAGATTTAAATTGGATTGTGATAGAAGTTTTTGTAATGTGT
>CAIGRK010174441.1:0-11671 GCA_903798315.1 Fraxinus greggii | reverse complement strand
ATGACGCGAATTATCGCATTCAAAATAAATATGCCGAAATTGCATGTAACCAAGTAAGTGATATTTAATTTCACTGTATTCGTCACAAAATTTTATTTTCATACCTGTATAAATTATTTTAAAAAAATTGTACACGTAACAAGTTGTTCGTGTACAATTTTTAACTCCGCCTACTCAAAATTGAAGTAGTCAGTCCTAAACCAGGATAAAAGAGGATGATTTATCTTTTTTTCTTTTTTAAAAATAAAAAAAATTGATAAATTTATATTTAAAAAATTGTTTACAAAGTGTGTGTGTGTATGTTTAATATACTATAAAAGAGTAAACAAAAAACAAAACTCAATCTTCAAAAAGGTAACGGTCAAGATATATTTTGCAAACAATTTTTGAATATACATTTTTTTAGAAAATGTGTATATTACTATTTTTTTTATAGGTTTAGTTTTAAAAAAAAGGACGAGCCGCGCGAGCCGAACTTAAGCTCGTCCTGGGTAAGCTCGGGCACGAGCCGAGCTCGCCCAAAATTCAACGAGCCTCGATCCACGAGCACGAGCCGAGCTCGTGTGGGCATGGGCCGAGCCGGCTCGGCTCGGCCCGTTGCCACCACTAAGTCCCCTTCACAATAAGGGAGTCCACAAATTTTTTGTTGAATGTGAGCCCCCTCTTTTGTGAGAGGTGTGTACACCGGGGTCTCAATCTCGGTGCACAACTAGTAAAATCCTAGATATAATTCATGTATTTTTATTTATTTTCCATTTTGTTTGCTCTCTTTCATAATTTCGGCGGCGACATATAGTATTTGCTATGGTATTGATATAAGCTTTTTAAGAATAAATTTGGTAAAAAATGATATTTTTGGAGAATTTATGGTCCTTTTGATAGCAAGTGTGAAAAATGGGTGGAAAGATAATGTTTTACAAGGAAATAATTGTCCAGAAATTATTTTGCAGGGAATTGTTAATTAAGTAGTTTGATTGGTATACTTTTCCACCCGAAAAATTTTAAAATTTTGTATTCGTTTGACTTTGTTTTACATGAAAATTGTCCATTAAAGTGATATTTTTAGGATGGGGAGGGAAAATTTAGGTTATCAAACAGCGCAAAAATGAAAAAATCGAAAAAAAATTCCTAGTTCCATGGAAAATTTTGTATATCAAATAGGGCCTTATGGTTATAAGAGAAGAAAAGTTGTGGATTATGAATGTAACTAGGCTTGTTTGAGCAGGATTAAAATCTGATTTTAGTTCAAATCAAAGTCAAACAGTCAATATTAATTATATCTTTTATGGTTCCACATTTTTTCAACCACACATTTCAAAAACTTTTATCACAATCCGTTAAAAATTTAATTTTAATCCCCACTAAACACCCTCTTAAATAAATTAAAGAATGTGTACCAGACATGGCTTATATACGGCAAACAGCCGGTTAAGTGCTTCGGGGCTTGGCCTAGTTGGCTATGTAACACTAGCAGGCCTACGCAATATTCATTTTTAAAAGGTTGGAAAAAAAAAACTGTGATTCTATATATTTCATAATTAATCCTTGTATAAAAGTGATTATTCAAAAATTAGTTTTTTAACAACAAATTTTATGAAAATATTCATTATTTGAGATTATAATTTTTAGACAAACGTTTTTTTAAGAATGTGTCGATAACAATAAAGAATTTTTTTTATTTACGTGTAATATTATTGTATTGGAGTTTATAGTTGATAAGTAGAGAGAAAAATGAATTTATAATTTTATTGGAGGTCAAATGGGAACTTGATGTTTTATTTTTCTCCGTAACTTCTCTCAATAATATTTTTCAAAAAAAATTACTTCCACAAAATGCTCAAATTTATTTAATTCAAAGTCTTGGAGGAGAAATTCCTGTTAAACTTCAGTGCTCAAATCAAGATATGACTTGAGCGTAATGTGAAAGCAATTAATAAATTCTTGTGATTCTTCCTGGATGGATATTTTCCATATATTTTATGTCTTTTAATAATAAAAACGAAATGGAGTCCTAGTCAAAGCATTAAACTTTTCAGTTTGATTTAATCAGTAGAATAATGTTACGTAGTCCCATTGAGATTGCAATTTCAATTTAGATGGCGCTAGATGATGTTAAATGAAATATGAAATTAAATCAATAATTTAATATCACATTAACGTTACATAGGGACTGCAATCTCAGTAGATATAAATAACATTAATCTATTTCATATTATGATTATCTTTGGCATTTAATTCTGCACCTAATTGGTTAGGTGAGCCCCAACAAACAAAGGATTATTAGGTACGGTTACATGTGAAAGCAAAAATACTTATAATTTTAATTCGAGGAGGTAAACGCGTTAGTACATTATGGTCTAGGATGTGCTGCAAGTACATAGGAGGCACCATAATGTGTCATAATGGACACGTGGTCCCTCCTATGTACAAGAAGAATAACACTTATGGTCTTCTTTTATTATCTCGACTACCTAGCTAGTAAAAGTCTTTCTCATTTGATATTTACAATATTGTGTCGTTATTATTGTACGCGGGGGGCGGAGCCAGGATTCAATGGTACAGGGCGCTACTGGGTTGAATAGTGAGCTTCTGGGTTAGACAATGGAAAAAATAGGCTATAAATAATTTTTATTTTTTTATTTTTGTTACAAAAGCTGGGCTTGGAGCCCACCCCTCTCTCCACCACTAATTTTACGTGCAATTTATTATTTATAAATATTTCTTCAATTACTACCCAATGAGTAAAAATTCTTTTCTTATTTGATATCTACAATCGTGTGTCGTTATTGTATTACATACAACTTATTATTTATAACTCCTCATTTATTGACTCGACTACACAAGTGGTAGTCGTCTTTCTTAATTGATTCACAACATATCGTGGTTGTTGACATTACAAGTTTTTTCAACATTTCATATTGTTGTATCTTAATTTTATATGATGTAGACAATTTAGTGTACGCTTAAACAAATTAAGCAAATAAATAAATAGAACCACTTATTTTTGGACCGACTTACACGTAGGATGAGTTGACATTTAGCATAAAAAATTGGATGATAAACTCTTGACAAGAGAGGTAAATTTCCCTCCATCATTTAATAAATTATTAAAAGGACTAATTTCTTAATTAATCATTTGTTCAACGATTGCAATTGCAAATTTATTCAAATAATAATAATAATAATAATAATAATAATAATATTAAATAAATAGTTATTATGCCCCCCGTTTGGCGCGCATTTTTCTCCAAAAATGTATTTTTTTATGTGATGGGAAATATGTGATTGAAAAAGAAGGAAACATTATTTAAGTTATGAAAAATATTATTTTATTGAAAAATGTATGGTCGAAAATGAGTAGAAGAATGAGAATGAAAATTTTAATGTGTACCAAACAGGGGCTAAATTTCACAACTGCCTGGGTTAGTCTTACTGCACCAATATCTGATTTAGTTGATGTCTTATTTANCAAAAATGTATTTTTTTATGTGATGGGAAATATGTGATTGAAAAAGAAGGAAACATTATTTATGTTATGAAAAATATTATTTTATTGAAAAATATATGGTCGAAAATGAGTAGAAGAATGAGAATGAAAAAATAATGTGCCTCAAACAGGGGCTATATATGCCATCAATTGAGCAAGAAATGCTATAATTTGCTCCACTCCAATGACCTACCTCTCTTTGACTCTTTCAATTTCTAAATGATGTTAGCTAAAATTTTAATTAAGCAACGTTCATGAAGTTAATTAACAATGATTTTAATTCATGAAGACTTGAGTGACCAATCAAGTGGCATGGTTTAAAAATTTAGCATAGAAAAAGAAAGAGAATAAAAGCCGCATTTTCACGTTAAAGATTAAAAAATTAGCCAGCGAGACACCAATATTTTGTTCTTTACAAGTGTATTTCTTTCATCTAGCATGTAGAATAGAAAAATTTGTCATAATACATGACTTTCTTGTTTTTCTTGTTGAAATCTTTTATTAATCTCGTTTTTCATAATCTATGTTTAACCGTTGGGAAATATAGAAACTCATACAATTCAAGAAAGAAAACCACTTTCATTTCTCGCCATGTGCATGATTTTGCATCTTTCATACTATTTTTAAGTTTCTACAATATATTAAACTCCAGCTTTCAAGAAAATATTAAAATCCCATAATTAAAATAATTCATATAATGCATTATTCATTCAATTAAATATTCATGTTTCTTGATTTTTCTGCCACTTGGCATTCTTTCCTTTCAAACTCATTCATTTCACTCATAGTTTCTTGGAAATTTCTTGATCCATGACAACATATAAATATACTTATAAGCTGTTTTCAGCTTTTAATTATACGCATTCACATAATGCTGCACAAGGCACGTGCTACCTAGTTTAAGTGCTTATCTTCATTACACGTTATATTCTTAAAATAAGTAATTCTTTTAAGACATTATTTTGAATAAGCCAAGGTATTTTTGCTTTGCTGTTATATTCTCTTTGTACTAAAGAAAACATGTGAATAGTGATATGATGCACATGCATTCTAGCTTTTTTCTTTCTTGATTATTTCTCGTTTTCACATCTACCGAATGTCTTCAGAAATTTCTATTCTTTCATGGACAACCTGTCTTTTCCATTTCCCATTTGGGCACATGAACAAGCTACAGAATATTTATTTATCGGTGATCTAAGATTTTGTATTAGGATTCTTGTAATGATGATTAGCATAGATAAATCCTACATTCATGATGGACAAAAATGGAAAAAATTTGGGTTTTGGGGTTGTACTCTATATTCCCTAGGTGTATGTAACGATCTCGAGGAGAGCATACTTGTTTTGAAGACATTGTCTTGTATTGGATGTTATAAATTAAGTCCGAATCTCTACTCGCAAGAGCAATAACAAAACACGAAACAAGCAACATACATGGATTTATAGTAATTTATATTCAAGGTCTCAGTTAGGCACACACTTTGTTGCATGTTTCCCTTATGAAGTACTGATCTCACTATCTAAAATAAAATAACATCATTTAAATACCATAGATTGTATTAATGGAATATAAAATATATATGTAATTATTGTCGAGTGAATAAGTGAATACTATGATGAAGTTTATACATTGAAGAATAGATACCAACAGATCGTTCTCCTGCCCACAGTGAACAGGGTAAAAACTTCTCACTACTGACGTGGCAAGATAAATATGATTATCTTCAACAATCATACATTCGAACAACCATACTTAGAATTCACTCTGGAGTTTTTATCCTGCCTATTGGGTGCAGGAGATCAATTCAGATACCAAATCACAAATTAGCAATTCTACTAGAATTCGTAACCTATGAATATCAAAATTATAAATGAAATTTATTGTCTATCTTGGGAGAACTTTTTTTAAAATTATTTTTATCCCAAATCATTTTCGATTACACATTCATAAGGACCCATAACTTTTTCTTACTTTTTAACGACACATTTTCTTAAAAAATCATTCTTCACTTGAAAAAAAATCCCCGCCAAACTCACTCTTAATAAAGGTGGAAAAAATATTTATATATGTCCTTGAACTGCAGAGTTTTTCCAAAAGAAGAAGAATATACACTCAAAACAAACTACGGTTGGCATGGTGCGAAAATGTCAAGACTAAAGGACATAACTCAATGTTATGGTCCGAAGCAATAATGGATAGTGAAATATATGAACCAAGGAGTAAACAAAAAACTCAACACAATGAACAAGATTTGAACTTATTTTACTTCTTCTCTACCTACTCCTGATTGTCGGCAATTCATCTTACCAAATTATAAATAGACTGATCCTGATACTAGTTGTGTTACAAAACCTGCTAGATATACCAAGGCCAAAATTCGAAAAATAGTGAGAAAAATTCACAAATCTATTACTCCACTTTTAAGCCATCTCTGTCTTCCTCTTCTGCTTTTTCTGCTTTTTATGCTGTTCGTAGAGGTTCAATGACAAAGTTGTTCGCTCCAATTCACCCCTTAATCTCTGGTTCTCTGTAATATCACGAAGTAGCAAAAAATGCTCGGCAAGTTTCTTTCTAACCTCATTCTCGTCAGATTGGTGCTTCATATTTACATCTGGCCGAACTTTGACAGAAGAGAGTTTGTCATTTCCAGGCTTTCTTTTGTTGTTTGATATTTTTATATCACCTGAAGGAACAATCGACTCCTGCTCCAGTGAGAATTCCTTAAAAGCTTGTTGAGGTGAGACGATGGAATGATAAACCTGATTATTTGCGCAGCCCATGGTCGAAATACCAGAAGCCATAGTAGAAATCGCTGGATTATAATGTTTTGTTAGAAGGTTCAGCTCCCAAAGAACTGAAGCTAGTGCACCACTAAGGTTAGGGTCTGAAGCATACGGCTGATATTTCTGCGAGTAACATAAAACCACAGTTGTCAACAAACTGAATTGACAGAATGCATATTTTCAATCCAATATGAGATATACAAGGACTAACCACAATTGCTCCTGCAAAAGAACCACCTCCAGCATCATTTTCCAAAAGATTACGGCATTTGACATTCTTCTGGAGAAGATGCTTCATGGTAACTAAAGCTGAGATATTTTACAAGAAAGAAACAAATTACATATGGAACAGAAAAATAATAGAATATTTTTTTGCATAGCATAATGACATGTTTAGTAAGGATGAAGGACAGTACTGCATAGTATTATAGAAAGAAAATAGTTAAAATCTTGTTCATTTTACTATCCCAAACATGCACTAAAAATTCTGAAGTTAACTAACCAGCCATGGACTCGGCCAACCCAAAGCACAGTGAGAACGTGGCTAAACGTTTTATGAATGCAGCAGCCCTTTGCATATCATGTTGTCTATCATCACACAGCATTATCTTCAGAGCTTCAGCTAATATCTCACCCTGATCCCTGCTTGCTCACAAACACATTAGGAAGGTCAAGCCAATAGGCATTTTGCAGTAAAAAGATACAAATACAAAACTGCTCCCCCTCAAACAATAGGTGTCTCTCTCTCCTTCCAACTTCTGGAAATGGAAAATTAAATAAAACAATAACAAGAATAAAATGGAGCATGGAAATGGAATGTAGAGATGAGAAAACCGGGGGACAATATACCACAAAATAATGCACATTAATGAAAGAATTACAAGTCAAGCTGCCAAAGTATCAGCTTTTTGCCCAAAATACAAATCACCATGGATGTTACCAGATGGAAAGAGCAAATGAAACTCAGAAAAGTGAAACAATGAAATTATGAAGTATTCACATCATGACAAATGCAAAACCGGCATGCAAATTGATCCCTTCAGCTTCTAAGCCAGCTAAGTGTACTTCACCACCACTCTTCAGAAAACGATGAGCAGTATATTTACATAAAAGTAGATGGTTCACATAGACATCACTATCTAGCAAGGATGAAATGAGAAACAATTCTTATAAGAATCGCTTTCCAGATGAAACGATAAAGGATACACGTAACAATCTCGTCATTATAAGCGCATTCAATAGCTAACCAATAAACTCTGAAATTAGACAATTTGAGTAGAAAATACACCAAAGAACAACAAATGAATAAGCAGGATAATCAAGCAATTCTCTGAATCTGATAAATGTAAATAATTTTGACAGTAACAAATATACCTTCCCGGCCGGTACTCCAGAATTAGATTGTAAAACTGGACAAAGAAATCCTGTAAATCAACATTTAGAGCATCCAGATTGTTCTTCATCACTTTAAAAGCAACAATGCAGCACAGCAACCGTTCAGATACTGTTAGATCGTTTGAAGAATTCTCGGACATATCCCCCGACTTGCCGCTCTTTCCAGCAAGCTTCCTCAGACAATTCATGAGGTCGGCCATAAAATCCAAGTCAATTAGGTGAGAAAACTTTCCAATTCCATTCAAACATGGTGCAAGTAAGGGGTGACTCCCAGACGCACCAAGTAAGGAACTGGCTTCTGATCTGAGAACCCAACCAAAAAAAAAAAAACAAAAAGATATATAAGAAAACCTGCCCTGGCCAAAATAACAGATTTGACAGGGAAAACAACATTTCAGTACCAATAATTTGTTTGTTGATGAAGTATGATGGTATACAGAAAATGCGTCACAGTTAACACTTGAATAAAAAAATCAGTGCTTCACAGATTAAAAATGAGTGAAGCCCCAGTAAAAAAATTGGTGTTAACATTTTATAATATAATCCCAAAAGGTAAAAAGAAATAACATGGGGGACATTGGTCAGACTAAACTACACAGGAACAGGCAAATTTGGTAAAGAGTGTTAGAGAAGAAAGATTTAGATTCTTCAACAATAAAGAGGTCATCAATACAAAAATAATTACTTGAAATAGACAATAACACAGTGCATCCAGTAACATAAAAAAGCATTTACAATTCCATCATCAATTACTGATTGCACAATTCATTAGGACAGCCTTTTGCAACTTCTAATCATGCAAAAACTTTAAGAAACGTAAAATCTATGTGCAATTTTAAGCTAATTCAGGCTAGTTACAAATTCTATTTTTGAATTACTTGCTTTATTAGATTACTTCAGGACCGCAGGACAATCAGCACTTTTGCCAAAAACAAGGGCATAAATTGCTATTAAGCATAACTACATATTGGAACTAGTTATTTGCCTCCCAATTCAATATTAAAATGACATTTTCTCAACTTGAAAGCAGAGATATCCACATAAAAGACCAAAAAAAGGGAAAAGAAAACTTACGTTGGGTGCAATGTATGCTTTAAGATACGAAAGAATGTTTGAAATACAGCTGAAAGAGTCAGAGACTGCATCCTTCTCCGCTCTGAAAGATCTTGGGTGAATGAAGCAGCCTTGAAGTCTGCATTGACCTGTTCAGACCTTAAATACATAAAAACAATGACAAGAAATTGAAAAAATTTACTTCCTGTGGAAGAGTCACTATACCTCCTCTCTTGTCCTTGTCATCATCTCTTGCCTAGTTTTCTTCTTCCCATTATCTAGCAAGTGATTTGGCTCTTCAAAACCCTTTCTCTTCTTAGACATTTTGTTTTTGCTTTTACTATCCACATTGGAAACATGAGGTTTTCCAAGATCCTCATCAAATGATAGAGACAAAAAGACCTGAAAGGACAGTGCAACTTATTATTAAAGGGTTTGAGCATTTATAGTACGAACTTCAGATTACAGTCCAACATTTGATTATATCCATCTGCTCACTATCTTGACAAACTATCCAGAAGAAATTTCAAGGCAGCAACCACAACAGATACAGGTGGAGTACAAATATTACAATCTTTCACCACTTCGCTCAAATCTTAAGACTTTGAACTTCTCTGTCAAATGGAAGTTCAGTGAACATAATAAATGATGTACTACATTACCCACAATCAGGTTTTGGGCACCAGTGCATTGAGGCTTTCCAATTTTTTTCTTTTTTCCTTTTGGATTTTGGTGGGGGTGGGGGCATATTCAATAAAAATATAAACCTCATAACCGTCATACTACCGAAAGAAGGAAAAGATAGACAAATAATTTTTCACAGCAGCACTTTTTGACCTTCAGAAATAGGTTTTTAGCGAGAAAAATGAACCCAAGCAACTGTATTTCTGTTCCTAAACAACCTGAATTCAACATGTTAAATAAGGGGGATTACAGAGCACCAGACATTACAAAGAAAAATAAGTTAAAACATGGAATTATTATGTGGCAACTAGGGATGTATCAGCCAATTGGGCTTGGGTGGGCCCAAATAAGAAAGTGCAAGGATTTTTTGTCGTTTTTTTCTTTTGACTAAATCTGTTAATTTATATATGGTTTAGCAGTATCAGTGAATTTTGATTCTGGGGGTTCATGTTCAAGTCTTCTGTTGATCTGGGTTTTGCTCATAATTACTTTTAATGACTGAAATTGATGCTGGTGACTGCAATTTTCAGTTAAGTGGAAGTTGACAGGGGATATGGAAACTCGCATATGCATGACACGGCATTGATTCCAGCAACACAATATTAATTCCAATTTTCACTAATTCATCTATACTGCGTTGCCTACAAGATTTAACATTTAAGGAGGTTATTGTTAGCTACAGCTAAAAATGGAAATGAAAAAGCAGGATCGTGTAGGGACAAAAATCAAGAACAAAAGCCACAGAATGCACATGGTTGGTGAGTCAGAATACCTCTCAGCGTGTCATTAAAAATTAGCTCCCGTCACTTCTTTTAGAGTCATGGGGTTTGTCTCTTAAGTCGAAGTAGTACTACATACAGATAAAGTTGAGCAGAAAACTGCAAAATATTTTCGCATTTTCCCTTTAATAGAAAGCTACCAGGTTTTCTTTTGTTCCAGAGGAAAGGTGAGTTTGCTAGCATAGACTTGGCTTGTTTTCACAGTGGTAAAACAAATCAACAAGGAATATCTATCGAAACAAATGCCAATTACATTTACACCAAGCAGGATAAGAAGATAATTTATCACTTGATTGTGGCTTTCGCAGAATGCACTTCATTATAGTATAACTAACCTTCTATTACAAAGAACAAGTCCCTTCTTCTTTCAGGAGTAAAAACCATGAAGTTTATTTATTAGCACTAATTCCATGGAAATACAAAACCTCATGTCCAGACCTGCAACACGCAGCAACAGAAATCTCCAATATTTTTCATCCTCGATAAGTTTAGACTGTTCACCTGATCTATAGCATAAACACAACTGCGTCTTTTGTAAATACACACCATGTGTATGTAAAGTCTGTAAAAACCATTATTGTCCCAAAAATTTATTTATAATTTTTTTGCTTTTGTTTTAAAATATATAAATTTTCTCGTACCTTTGAATCTGTCTAAAATAAAATTTATACAACCCCTAAAATTGAAAATCCCCAACCCGGGCTGATGAATCCTCACTACATCCCTGGAGGCAACTCACATCACAGATAAACATTGTGAACACATTGAGAAATGTTAAGATAACGCATTAGCATACACTTACAGATCTCCATAAATACAGAGTTAATATTTCACGCTAGACGGCCACGATGACACCAAGAACATCATCAAGTTCATTGCACACAGGGTTTGAGCATTGTATGTTACACCACACAAGAACGTTGGGAAGAGAACTAATATTTATAACTGGTTGCTCCAATTTTTAGATGTGCGTTTAATTTGAAATTGTAATATGCAAAATGCAAAAACCAATCCAAAATTTATATGGCACAGAATCATAAATTCCTGATCACAAGAAAAGATTCCTTACTTGAACAGAGTCAGGATGTAGTTGGCAATCGCTAGTTTTTACAAGTTCAGCAATCATTTGAACAGCCTCTACAGTAGCCTCGCCACCATGTTTCCCCTCATTGATAAAGAGTGACTTAACAGTAGCACAACAGAGATTTCTGCCAAAGACAAGGTGCATGTGCACTTGAGACAACAGATGGGGTAATGCTGACACCAATTGTGCAATGTAAGAAACTTGAGAGAAAACCAAATAATTCTTTTGATAAGGACAAGAGAGAAGTCATTGACTCAAAACAATTTTCATTTTTAGAAAACAATAGTAAGACATTTATAAGCAGGATCGTACTTAACATAATTTCTTTTTTTTTTTTTTTGAAGATTTTCCTCTATAAGAGAGCTTTATCCTTAAATAATAGGACAAACTTATTCTTGAGATTTT
>CAIGRK010174377.1:0-12750 GCA_903798315.1 Fraxinus greggii | reverse complement strand
CAACCGTCGATCCCCTACCACAAAAATCGGAACCACACAAAACAACACCACCACACAACCGCCACCACACAGCCTAACCCATACTCCACCATGCCGCAGCCCCACTATACTCCACGCGGTGCCACCACCATCATCAATACCAACGGCGCCTCCACCACCACCACTACGTCACCACCATCCAGTCATCCTCACAAGCACTCTTCGTCCCGTCTCATCTCGTCTTCGTCATTGCCTCAAACACCACCAATAATAACAACAAACAACACCACGACCACCAACATAACCACCACGACCACCCAGATCTGAACCGACCACACACCACATCCACACCGTTCCACCCCTGCACTGATCCTTCTATCACACAAAACCACTTTTTCAATCACAATTTTCCAAACACAAAACCATATTGTAACCTGTAGAGAAGAACCGTGCACCTATGAGCTTCTTGTTGCAATTGATTTTGGGATCAAAATGTCATTGAACACATAGAAGCTTCCTTGTGGTGTTGGCATCAAATGGAACATCTGACTGAACTTGAGCACGTGCTGTTCACCGGCAAGTTGGAGATTACCTGAGACGAAAACAAGCATATCGCCGGCGGGTCCAGATGGCTGGTTGTGATATGGTGCTTGCACTGCTGGAATGGCAGACTGGTGGGCTTCGCCACAATATTTGCGATCCCATATCTTCTGGTCCTCGAAGGTCAACATCGACCTTCTTGGTACAGATTCGCAAGCCCAGCTCGATTCGCATCAACAGTAGTGTTCAATGAATGCCTTAGCATTTGGGTTATCGGGTTCGAAAGGCGATGCCTCTCTCAGGTCACTTCGCGTCGCAACAGAGTGAGGATGAGAGGTGATAATAGATAGAGAAGTGAGGTTGTCCGGCGGTGTGATGCCGACGGTGGTGGTGCTGGCTGTGTGGCGGCGACGACGGAAGGACATGGAGAGGAGAGAAAATGGGGAGAGTTAATAATTAGGATTTTGGTTGGGATATTTAGGATTTTGTAATTATGATTTAAAGAGAAAAGATAGATTAAATTTATAAATTAATATTGATTTTTGTATAAATAAAGTTTATATCAAAAATTTGAAATTAAAACTTAAAATTTTGATTTTTTGTAATTTCCACTTTTCTGTTAGGGTCCGTTTGATTGAAAAGGTGAAAAATAGATGGAAAAAATATGTTTTACAGGGAATTGATTTGCCTAAAAATTGTTTTACTGAGAATTGTAATTAATTGTGTTTGATTGGTATAATTTTTCATGGAAAATGTTGAAAGTTTGATGTCCGTTTGGCTTCTTTTTTATGGAAATTGTCTATTAAAATGACAATATCTTCTACCATTAGATCTAAAATTTGTTCCAATTGCCCAAAAAAATTGAAAAAAATAATCATACCGAATACTATTCGTTTGGCTTTGTTTTGCGCGGAAACTGTCCATAAAAGTGAAATTTTTTTACCATTATGTCTAGAATTTTTTCCAATTGCCAAATGAAAAAAAAGCCTGAAAATATTTACCCACCAAAACATTAAGAATTTATTTTTCTCAAAAAGGTGAAAAATTTGAAAAGTTGGAAAATATTTTTCGAAAAAATTTAACTTATCAAACTCTAGAAAAATTTTGAAAAATGGTGGAAAATGTGTGCTATGGAACGGGGCTTTACTTCAATAAGGAATTTGGATGATACCCAAATTCTAACAACCCTGAGCCAATTCTTCAAAATCCCTAATCACAAAACACCTCTACCCTTTAATTCAATTATACACTTGACTAGTGTTTATATAGATAACACCTTATGTTGTCCTTTAACATCGTTATCTTGTGACATAGATGTTGGTGTCAGTAAAATGATAAATACCCATGAGGAGAAATCAGGTTGACAGTCTAGTGTGTTTGCCAGTACCAGTTTGGTGGATTTGTAAAACGAAGTAGCTATCTCTGAATGATGCAGGGATGGTGTTTGATGAAGTTCCAGTGAAGAACATTGTTGTGTGAATGCTCTTTTGTCAGGTTATGCTAAATGAAAATTTTGCAGATTCAACAATGAACTATGTTATTTATGTTGACAAAGAAAAATTACTATTTTCATTCTACATGTATAAAGAAAATATAATTCCAGCAAAAAAAAAAAAAAAAATCATAAAAAATAAGTGTAATTGAAACAGTAATAATGCAACGACAGGTGCTCATTCTTAAAAGAAAATTTCATGTGGTTTATTGATTCCTGGGAAGAACGCTATTGTGAAATGAGATAATTGAAAATGATTCTTAATAATGCAGGCTTACATTCCAAAACCGAGTTAAATGAAATTGTAAATATTATTGTGTCTCCTGTGGGCTTTTGTAGTGTCAGGAATCTGAGAAAGGCAAGTAAGCCCCTTGATCAAATTTTTTTTAACAGGATTTTGCAGATCGGTATTTGCAGAACAAATCTATAATAGCTCCGTAGTCAATGCATTCAACCGTTAGCAACCAATTTTTTTTACAAAAAATGTGCTGCTGACCTTGTTCTCGGCAGGTAGATTTTACTTACTACTAGTTTATACATGGATTAATATAGAAAATTCGGTAGGCCTACATGTTACCTTATTCAAGAGAACACTTGAACTAGGGTATCTCATCCTTGCAGTGATATGCATTATCCATTGATCAGATCAAGAAATGACCATCTAAACAAATCGAATATCTTTGACTTAAAAATATAAGTTGCTGTCTATTATCAAAAATGTGGGGAATAATGTTTTAAAAAATCTATGCAGATAGACCTTTGCTTATAAATATTAGGTGGTGGTTGAAAGACAAAACCATGTGATCCGTTGTGCTGATGTGCTTCACCATACAAGCTGCTGTTGAAGATTTAATATCTGCCCTTGTTTATTTTAGGTGCAGCAGTTGGTAAAGATGCTTTGGCATCCCAACAGGTACCCATTTTGATTAATGTTTATGTCTACTTGTATGTCTGCATTTGAACAAAATAAAAGGATATATATTTCTCTATATGCGACCTTATTTTGATAGGAAAGATTAAGTGCCCCCAACATGCTTCTGAGAATAGGCCCAGACTTTGCTTCGATGGAAAAAAAAGCTCCATATGGAGTCCTTATTTCTTTCATTCAAATTGACCTATGTAGACCATCTTATCTTAAATGCTGAGGAATTTGATTTTTCATCATAAACAAGCTTTTTCTTAATTTCAGTTTTGTTTAATGATTGAAAAGCAATCCATGTGATTTTTCATATGCTTATGTTTCTGTCTCGTAAAATGGTCCCAATCCTCTTCACCACAAAATTAAGGAGTGAAGAATTTCCACATAGAGCCATTCATCTCTATATACATATCTTAGCATCCAACCAAACACAAGTCCCTCACAACAATCTCAAGCTTTTACTTGTTACACAGAACCTAGAATCTCCTCTTAACTTCCTCAATCAAGTGAAAAAAAGAACTCTGCCTGAACCATGGCAATCCGCATGTCTCGTATTATTCAATCCAAGAATTTTCTTCGACGATCTTCATCATTGAGAAACCAAACAACATTACACATTCCAAAAGGTCATGTTGCAGTATATGTTGGGGAGTGTGAAAAGAAAAGATATATCGTTCCAATATCATACTTGAACCAGCCTTTGTTTCAAGATTTTTTAAGTCAAGCCGAGGAAGAATTTGGGTTTGATCATCCAATGGGTGGCCTCACAATCCCCTGTAGCAAGGATGTATTTATTGACGTCACTTCTCAATTGAGTGTGCTATGAAATCAGCTACTAGCTTAGTTTGGTAGAACCCAATTTTGTAAAGCATTAACTTACACAGAGTCGATAAAAGCTTGTAGAGGAAAAAATGTCTCCTATAATAGAAAGCTTCTCTCTTTATCATAGAAAAATGAAATTATAACATTTTATTTCACATTCTAAATAGTTGATTTTCTGAACAAGGAAATTTGGTTTATTGTTGGTATTATAATCCATGTGATCTGATTGTCGGAATAAATTATTCTCGAATATTTTCCACTTGCTACAGCAATTCCATCTGAGAGTTGTTGCAGAGAATCTTTGATAATTTATGAGATTCTGTGGTGATATGAGGTTTTAGGTTCACCTTTTGTATGGGGAAAATGGAATACTTAAAAGCCAAATAAGTCTGACTGTAAAACAGGAAAATATTGAGGGGCATTATTGATGCTGGGAAGAACTCCATGGTGAAAATAGATAATTGAAGACAATACTTAGTAATGCATTGAATTATATTCATAAGTTCAATTTTAAATCAAATTGTGTGTCTTGTGGGCTTTTGCAATGTCAGGAATCCCCACGGATTGAGTCCTTAAATAGTCATTTGCGGCTCTTGGAGCATGATTTTCAATGTTGATTCTTTAAAATAGATAGCATCTCATGTTTAAAGAGTCTCTTGGAGATGCTCTTAGAAGGTCAAGGGTGAACAATTTAATGTAACAATAGTGCTGCTGACCTTGTTTCTTATTTGTTTGTTCGAAATAGACAAATCTAGTTCTTTTGATTTTATACATGGATGTATACATTTTTAATTACACGATATATATATCCATCTTTCTAATTTCAGAGCGACTCTTTGAGGCCTATGTTGCCAGAAGTATGGGAATTATGTAATTTGAAACATAGTATTGAATGATCCTCAATTTTTCGTAAACTCTTAAAAAAATTAAAGATAAAGAAAACTTGTTATCAAGTTTCTAAATGATTTAATTTTAAAAAATGTATACGGTATGCAAAGATTACCTTTCAGAAATTTTGAGTCACTTCAAAGCAGTCTACCATGAACTTTTATTAGCAGTTGCTACCGGAGTTCATGTCTGACATATGCTATGTCCCTTAATGTCTTGTCTAGGGACAACTGATGAGTTATGATTATTTTGATTTTATATGCATTTAAATTCTTATATCACCGACTCTAATTTCAATTACCATCATATAATCAAGAAAAGATTGTGTTTCTTCTGTTAATTTACTTATGTCACAAGAATATAGTCTTACTGTTAATTTCTACATCACCTCATATAGATAACCAGGAATGCATGTCTATATGTCACCTTATTTCAGAGAAACATATGAACTAAGATGTCTTAACCCTCAACTGTTGTGCTTTTCTATTGATTTAATCAAGAACTATTATCTTTGAATTCAATGCAATGAGTTTATTGCTTGTACTTTGGTAAAAAATTGTGGGGATTATTGTTTCGGATTGTCTATGCAGGGATTTCATTCATTGCTTGTATATTTAGGTGGTGATTTAAAGACAAAGCCATGTGATACCTTGTGCTTCTATGACTCTATCCTTATTCCCCTTTACTGCACAATCTGCTATTGATAGGTGACCTTATATGATGGGAAATCTTATGGTCTCAAGCATGCTTACAATTGTAGGACCAGTCTTTTAAATGTATTTTTGGGATAGTTTCTTAGCTACTATGTGCTTCTTATTATCATTTTCAATTTTTTTCCTGATTTGAAGACAAATCCATGTGATTTCTCATGTGTTAATGTATTTGTCTGGTATCTGGTATCAACGTGATCTAAATTCTGAGCTTCAGGTTTATACTAGGAAGAGATTTCATCTGAGAAGTAAAGACTCGAATGTCAACCCTGCACAAAACCAATCTGAAAATCCGAGTTCTGGCACCGAAATTCCAGGTAATTCTATCCCAACTCGAGCTTTAATTCCATCTACTATATCGAACAACTCACCTATTATTTTTTATCTTGATGTTCCTATAGCAATTAGGAAAGGCGTCCGAAATTGCACTAAACATCCCATTGAAAACTATCTTTCCTATCAAAGACTATCAAAAAACCATATGGCTTTCACGTCTAGGATTTCACATTTGTTTGTTCCAAGGAATATACATGAAGCATTGGATGACCCGAATTGGAAATTAGCGGTCATGGAGGAGATGAATGCTCTAAGGAGAAGTGGTACTTGGGAGATAGTTGATCTACCCAGAGACAAGAAAATAGTTGGGTGTAAATGGGTGTTTACAATAAAATGTAAAGCTAATGGAAGCATTGAGAGATACAAGGCGAGATTGGTAGCTAAAAGTTTTACTCAGACTTATGGAATCGACTCTGATGAGACGTTTGCTCCTGTTGCTAAAATAAATTCTATCAGAGTTTTGTTATCTCTTGCAGTGAATTCAGATTGGCCTCTACATCAGCTTGACGTTAAAAATGCGTTTCTCAATGGTGATCTTGAAGAAGAGGTGTTCATGAGCCTGCCACCAGGATTTGAGAAGAGACTTGTAGCGATAAAGTATGCAAATTGAATAAGTCATTATATGGACTCAAACAATCACCAAGAGCATGGTTTGAACGCTTTGGAAAGTCAATTATCAGTTATGGCTTCTTGCAAAGTCAAGCAGATCACACAATATTCTATAAACATTCAAAAGACGGTAAAGTTGCAATTTTGATTGTTTACATTGATGACATCATTTTAACTGGCGATGATGAAACAGAATTAGCAGCTCTGAAGAAGAGACTCGCAAAAGAGTTTCAAATTAAGGATCTGGGAGTCCTCAAGTATTTTCTCGGAATGGAATTTGCAAGATCCAAGGAAGGTATATTCGTTAATCAGAGAAAATATGTTTTTGATCTCCTTGGAGAAACAGGTTTGCTTGGTTTCAAGGCGGTTGAGACTCCGATTGAGCCTAACTTGAAGTTACAAGCTGCTAAAGCTGAAGAAGTAAAGGAGAGGGAACAATATCAGAGACTTGTATGGAAATTAATTTACTTGTCTCATACATGGCCAGATATCGCCTTTGCAGTTAGCATGGTAAGTCAATTTATGCACTCACCAGGGGCAGAGCATTTCGAGGCAGTCTATAGGATCTTAAGATATCTAAAAGGAACTCCAGGGAGGGGCCTACTGTTTAAGAAACATGGACATCTTCAAGTTGAAGTCTACACAGATGCGGACTGGGCAAGAAATGTTACAGATAGGAGATCAACATCCGGCTACTGTTCTTTTGTTGGTGGGAACCTAGTTACATGGCGGAGTAAAAAATAGAATGTGGTAGCTAGAAGTAGTGCTGAAGCAGAATTCAGAGCTGTTGCCCATGGAATCTGCGAGATAATGTGGATCAAAAGTAGGAAAGTAGGAGCTGTCTAATATTAGCTTTAATTAGTTTCCTTTTTTCTGTTGTAATTTCTCTTTATAAAAGAGAACCATGTACACATATTTTTATATACAAGACACATATTTCTTCCTCATATTTTCTGACTGATTTCAATCCTTGCATACCAATTTTTCAGTTAAATTGAAATATCTATTACTTGCTACTGCATTTTTCAACAGAGAGTTGTTGTAAGAGAATGCTTGATGATTTCTAATGTCAATTTTATGATCCATTCATTCAAAACTTAGCGAGGTCTGTGGGAGATCACTCCCAAAAACCCTAAGAAACTTCTTCAAGTTCCTCAATCCCCAAACCCCTTTTATGCTTTAATTCAATTATAACTCGTTTTTTTCCAATATGGGCTCCATTCTTCAGCTTTCCACATGCTTTTTTTCTAACACTTTAATAGTGTTTGTATATGTAACACCTTTTGTTATGCTTTAACATCATAATATTGTGTCAAAGTTGTTAGTTTCAGTATATACTGATATATGCTCATGTGGAGAAATTGGGCTGATTGTCTAGTGTGTTTTCTAGTAGCGGTTTGGTTGATTTTTAATCGAAGTTTCTATCTGACTATGATGCAGGGATGTCGATTGATGAAGTTCTTGTGAATAACATAGTTGTGTGAATGCTCTTTCATCAGGTTATGCTAAGTCTAAAATGTGCAGAATGGACAATGAACTATGTTATTTCTATTGACAGAAAATTGACTATTTTCATTCTTCATGTATAAAGAAAATGTAATTCCACAAAAAATAAAAAATAAAAAAAGGCAAAATAAGTGTGACTGAGGATGGTATGATACTCCATGTTTTAATTTTTGAAAGATAATTCCGAGCAGGTTATTGATTCCTGAGAAGAACTCCATGATGAAATTATATAATTGAAAACGATTTTTAATAATACAGAGACTTATTTTAAAAAGCTGAGTTAAATGAAATTGATAATTCTTTATTGCGTCTCATGTGTGCTTTCGCAGTTTCAGGGATCTGAGAGAGTCAAGTAAGCCCAATTATTTAATCTCTATATAGGATTTTGCAGCTCAGTATTTGCAGAAAATGTTCTATAATAACCCAATAGCATGTACGGCCCATGCATTCAACATTTACCAACCAATTTTGTAGATCAAATGTGCTTCTGACCTTGTTCTCAGCAGGTAGATATTTTCTTACTGCCAATTTATATATCAACTTATGTAGAGTCAGAATCAGGTATGCCTGTCTACATGTTATCTTATTCCAGAGAAATACATGAATTAAGGTGTCTCATCCTTGCACTGATATGCATTATCCATCGATTGAATCATGAACTGACCATCTAAACAATCTAATATCTTTAACTTAATAATCTAAGGTGTAGCCAATGTTCTCAGAAATTGTGGGGAATAATGTTTTTGAGTATCTATCATTTAGTTCTTTGCTTATAAATTAGGTGGTGACTGAAGACAAAACCATGTGATCCCTTATGCTGATGTGCTTCTCTTGCCCCTATCCCAATTTCTCTCCACCACACAATCAGTTGTTGAAGATTTAATATCTGCAGTTGTTTAATAGGTGCAATGATTAGTGAAGTTGCTTTGGCATCCCAACAGGTACTAATTTTGATTAATGTTTGTCTACATATGTGAACAGAAATATATTTTTCAATATTTGACCTTAGTTTGATGGAAAAAAAGTATGTGCTCCAAGCATGCTTCTGAGGGTAAGCCAGTCTTTGCTTCAATGAAGAATGACTCTATCTGTAGTCCTTATTTATTTCATTCAAATTGTCCCCTGTAGGCCATCTTATCTTAAATGCTGAGGTATTTGATGTTTCGACATAAACAAACTTTTATTGTATCAATTGAAAAACAGATCCATGTGAATTCTCATATGCTAATGTTTCTGTCTGGTGATATGGTCCCCATCCAAATGCCTCTTCACCACAAACTTAAGAAGTGAAGGATTGCCACAGAGAGCCATTCATCTATATACATTCATTTATTAGCATACAGTGCTTCACAACAATCTCATCTTTTGCTTGTTACACAACCTAGAATCTCCTCAAATTTCCTCGATCAAGTAAGAAAAATCCTGCTGAATCATGGCAATCCGCATGCTTCGTAATATTCATTCCAAGAATTTTCTTAGAAGGTCTTCATTGACGAGAAACCAAACAACTTTAGATATTCCAAAAGGTCATTTTGCTGTTTATGTTGGGGAGGATGAAAAGAAGAGATTTGTGGTTCCAGTATCATACTTAAACCAGCCTTTGTTTCAAAATTTGTTAAGTCAAGCTGAGGAAGAATTTGGATATGATCATCCAATGGGTGGCCTCACAATCCCCTGTAGTAAGGATGTATTCATTGATGTCACTTCTCAATTGAGCGTAATATGAAATCTGCTGCTAGCTTAGATTGGTAGAGAACAATTTTGTAAAGAAGATTTGTACATTTTAGCCTGGCTAGATTTGATAAAAGCTTGGGGAGGAAACTAATGTCTCCTATGAATGAAAGCTTTTCTCTTTACCATATAAAATGAAGCTAAAACATTTTGTTTCGCATTCTTGTATCATCAATTTTCTTAATCAAAAATTTGGTACTTGGTTGGGATTCTAATCCTTGCATTCCAATTTTTAAGTTACACCGGTATATTTGCTACTTGCTACTGCATTTCTCAACTGAGGGTTGTTAAAGAGAATGCTTGATGATTTAGGATATCAATTTTATGATCCATGCATACATCAGTTAGCAAGGTCTGTGGGAGACCTATCTTGAAAACTCTAAGCAACTCTTCAAATTCCTCAATCATAAAACACCTTTACTCTTAAATTCAATTATTTCTCATTTTAGGTTCCATTCTTCAGCTTTCCTCAGCCTCTCTTTCTTACACTTTAATATTGTTTGTATAGATAACACCTTACTTGTTCCTAACATTATTATATTGTGTCAAAGATGTTGGTGTTAGTGAAATGATATCTGCTCCTGAGGAGAAATCAGGTTGATTGTCAAGTGTGTCTGGCATTAGCGGTGTGGTAAACTTTTAGACGAAGTTTCTATCTACGAGTGATGCAGGAATGGCGTTTGATGATTTTTTAAGAGCATAAGGTTATGCTAAGTGTAAAATGTGCAAAATGGATGATGAACTATGTTATTTCTGTTAGAGAAAAAATTGAATATCTTCATTCTTCGTATATAAAGAAGATGTAATTCCACCAAAAAAAGAACAGCCAATATATATGTGATTGAAAATAGTAATAATGCTATGACAAATTTTCACCATGTTTAAATTATTTGAAGAAAATTTCAGGTGGGTTATTGATTCCTGGGAGGAACTCCATGCATGCTGAAACTAATGAACTGAAAACAATTCTTAATAATTCAGAGAGTTACATTCAAAAGCTCAGTTAAATGAAATTGTTAATATTATTGTGTATCGTGTGATCTTTTGTGGTGTCAGGAATCTGGGAAAGGCAAGTAAGCTCCATTACTGAATCTTTATATAGGGTTTTGCAGCTTAAAATTTGCAGCATAAAGTTCTGTATTATCCCCATAGAATGACCAATGCATTCAACGCTTAGCAACCAATTTTATATAGCAAATGTGCTCCTGACCTTGTTCTTAGCGTAGTATTTTCTTACTAATTGCCAATTTATACATCGACTATTATAGAGAACCGGGTATGCTTGTCTATAGGTTACCTTGTTCCAGCGAAACATGTGAATTAAGGTGTCTCAACCTTGTTCAATGGAATCATGAACTGACCATCTAAACAAATCTAATATCTTTGACGAAATAATCTAAGTTATAGCATATGTTATCAGAAATTGTGGGGAATAATGTTTTTGAGTATCTAACTAGATCTTTGCTTATAAATTAGGTGGGGATTGAAAGACAAAACCATGTGATCCCTTGTGCTGATGTGCTTTTCTTGCCCCTTTCCCAATTTCTCTTCACCACTCAATCAGTTGTTGAAGATTTAATATCTGCGGTTGTTTATTTTAGGTGCAATGGTTAGTGAAGTTGCTTTGGCATTACGACAGGTACAAATTTTGATTAATGTTTGTCTACATATGTGAACAGAAATATATTTTTCTAAATGAGACCGTAGTTTGATAGGAAAGATTAGGTGCTCGAAGCATGCTTCTGAGTGTAGGCCAAACTTTGCTTCAATGGAAAAAGACTCCATCTGTAGTCCTTATTTATTTCGTTCAAATTGTCCTCTGTAGGCCATCTTATCTTAAATGCTGAAGAATTTGATTTCTCAACATGACCAAACTTTCATTGTATCAATTGAGAAACAGATACATGAGAATTCTCATGTGCTAATGTTCTGTCTGTTGATCTGGCCCCCCATCCAAATGCCTCTTCACCACAAACTTAAGAAGGGAAGGATAGCCTCAGATAGCCATTCATCTATATATATTCATATCTTAGCATCCAGTACTTCACAACAATCTCAGCTTTTGCTTGTTACACAACCTAGAATCTCCACTAAACTTCCTCAATCAGTGAAGAAAAAATTCTGCTGAAACATGGCCATTCGCATGCTTCGTAATATTAATTCCAAGAATTTTCTTAGAAGGTCTTCATTGACGAGAAACCAAACAACTTTAGATATTCCGAAAGGTCATTTCGCTGTTTATGTTGGGGAGAATGAAAAGAAGAGATTTGTTGTTCCAGTATCATACTTGAACCAGCCTTTATTTCAAGATTTGTTAAGTCAAGCTGAGGAAGAATTTGGGTTTGATCATCCAATGGGTGGCCTCACAATCCCCTGCAGCAAGGATGTATTCATTGATGTCACTTCTCAATTGAGCGTAATATGAAATTAGCTAGTAGTTTAGACTAATAGGAAGCAATTTTGTAAAGCAGAGCTGTATAAATGAACAAAGCTTTAGGAGGAAATAATATTCCCCCCATGAAAGAAATGTTTTTTAATAGGAAAATGAAGTTAATGACATTTTATTTTTCAATATGGGTTCCTCATTCTTCTTCTGCATCCTCTCTTTTCTGCTCATTAATTGTGTTTGTATAGATAATGCTTTGTACATTAGTTTGCTTAGTTTGTTTATGCATGGTGCATTGGTTGAACATCAAGAAAATTTGCTCTCTATGTAAGGTGCAGATGGTGTTTGATGAAATCTCTGTCAAGAAAATTGTTGGGTGAATGATCTTTTGTCAGGTTATATTGATGCTATGTACAAAATGGACAATACTTGTACTATTGTTCTGAAATGCAATTGTTATTTTCATTTTTCAAACAATTTCCTCATTACTTTTGGATTTTGTTCTTATCGTATTTGGCGTACTAAACTTTCTTGGATTTTTCTCTAATCTTTTGTATATTAGGTGAGCTTGAGAACTTTCTTGATGAGTGCAAAGGTTGAAATCTCGATATATTACCTAAATCACATTATTTTTTTGTTAGTTCTGGTCACAATTTTAATACATTTTCAACTGAAATTTATGAAAAGCTTTTTTAATTAAATATTTTTTTTCTCGACGTCTTTGAAGAGAAAGATTGTAGGTCAGATCAATCAATTCCGCTGTAAGCAATTAGAAAAGCTTGCACAAGGAAAAGTTTGCCGAAGGGGCGTGATGCAGAATTACTGCAGAAAA
>CAIGRK010174329.1:0-14243 GCA_903798315.1 Fraxinus greggii | reverse complement strand
GGCTCTGTCCACTTCCCAAGTTCTACAATTAGAAGACATCAAGAAACAGGTAGCTATCGATGGCATTATGGGGAAATTAGTGTCTTAGCTGCAATCTGGGATTAGTGTCAAAGAGGGGTATGCTATGATCGACGGCGTACTATGTTATCAGGGAAGGGTTGTTCTACCTAGTCACTCCACTTTTGTCACTCTTATGTTACAAGAATGCCATGACTCTAAGGTTGGAGGTCACTCGGGATTCCTTAAGGCATACAAGAGGATCGCGAAAGAAGTCTACTGGCAAGGGATGAAGAAGAGGGTAAAGGACTATGTGGCAGGTTGTGGGGTATGTTAGCAGAACAAATATATGGCCTTATCTCCTCCTAGGTTATTACAGCCTCTACCAATACCTGAATCTATTTGGGAGGATATATCAATGGATTTCATTGAAGGGATGCCATGATCAAGGAGAGCCGATACCATTTTGGTCATCGCGGATCGTTTGAGTTAAGCATGGACATTTCATTGAGTTAAAGCATCCTTTCACTGCCCCCAGTTGCCGAGGTATTCAGTCCAGAGATTGTCTGCTTGCATGGTTTACCTTGCTCTATTGTGTGAGATAGAGATCGCATCTTTATGAGTACATTTTGGGTTGAACTATTTAAAGCACAGGGGACTGCCCTTAATCATAATACTGCCTACCATTCACAAACGGATGGACAGACGGAAATTGTGAACAGGTGCCTAGAGACATTTGAGGGGTTTTGCTCCGACCAAGCCTTATGTTTGGAGTCAATTTGAATTGGGCTGAGTACTGGTATAACACTTCTTTTCATCCCGCAACGAAACAATCCCCGTTCCAAATAGTTTATGGCCATGATCCACCTCACATACTGCCTCTTGAAAGGGGGCTGACACCGTGTTCCTCTGTGGAACAACTTACTGGAACGAGATGAGATGTTGAAGGAGTTGAAGGTGCAGCTACGGATGAAACAGGAGGCTGATGAGCATCTCTATGATGTCCAGTTCGCGATCGAGGCCTTGGTTTATCTCAAACTTCGGCCCTATCTTTGAAAATCTTTGGCTAAGCGTCCGTATGAGAAGCTGTCTCCTCGTTACTCTGGTCCCTTCAAGGTTGAGTCAAAGGTGGGAAGGGTAGCATACAAATTAAAACTCCTTGTTTCAGCAGCTATTCATCCCATTTTCCATGTATCTCAACTATGTAAGGCCATTGGTGATGTCAAGCCCATTGCTGCCCTTCCTCCACAACTTTCTGCTACGGGAGAATTCATCTTGGAACCAGATACCGTTATTGGAGTTCACCCTAATCCTACCCACACTCCGGCAGGTCCTAACATTTTGTTCAAGTAGAAGAATCTCCCAGATTATGAGGCAACTTGGGAGCCCATTGAGACAGTTTGGGTGCAGTTTCCGACCTTCCACCTTGACGACAAGGTGGATTTTGGGGCGGCAAGTACGCAAGGAAGAAGAAGGGAGTGGTTACAACCAAAGTGAGGGATGCCAACTCAGCTTCAGTTAGTTAATTGAAGGAATAATGGCCATAGTGCTGTAGCAAGGGAAATGAATAAAATGCGGATGCGAGGGGAATGTAGGTAGGCTTTTACTGACTTTCAGTTAGAGGGGAGAGAGACCAAGCCCCTCTACTAGCCTTGGAATTTGTGTATTATTTTAAAATTCAATCAATCATCTTCATAAACCATTTGTGCTCTCTCGGTGTTCAAAGCTGTTTTCTTGCAGATTTCCAGCGAAGGAATTCATCTATTAAGTTAGAGCAACTGGGGTTCTATCAGTCAAGAATTCAGTTAGGCTAAAAAATTCTCATCTTTATCAAAAGACTAACAAAATTATAAAAACCTGCAATAAAATGGTTGGTAAAAGGGAAAAATATCAAATTACAATAGACCAATGAAAATATAACCCAATTTTTCTTATGTGGTCTTATATTAAAAAGTGGTCTTATATTAAAAATTCAATTGACAACTGCCATCAAGTATCTGAATAAATACACACCACTTACACATGAACAGAGGGAGATTACCCTTGTAGTTCGAGGAGGTATGGTGAACATATATTAGTTTGCAAAGGGGCGAAGGGGCTAAATGTATTTTATCAAGATTTAAGAATAAGGGATTAAGCTATGGTACTACTCTTTGGTTAACAATGATTAAGCACACTTAGTGCGTCTGTTTTTGAAAGTATTTTATTCCCAGGGCTGTTTTAGTAATTCTGGTGTTTTTATAGCATGTGTCATTGGCCATTGAAATCAGGTTAGTTGGTGTTACTTGGGTTTAGTTTGGAATAGAAGTAAATTGGGTTAAGTGACTTAAGTCTTAGAGTTATTAAGTGCTTTCTTTGTGGAGTTGTATCACTTCATTGGCTCGAGAATCTTTTGGGTCTATACCATGTACTGGTGCAATTTGTTTGTTGAAAGATAGACAATAAAACTGAAGAGAAGTTCCACCAAAGATTTGAACTTTGAAACTGTCTTACATCATAAATCTTCGTGAAAAGAGTAACTGAAATCACGCATCAACAAGATCTATCGAATTCAACATGATCTATCTATATCCAACAGCAAAGTTTAGATTGAAAATGCTAGTAATTGAGGCTATACCTAATCCTTTGATCTCCAATGCTAGAACCACCAACCATAGAAAGCCATTCTGCACAATGAATTGTAGCTTCAATATCCTGTCAAAGTAACGACAAAATATATAACGAAACTGATGAATTGAAAACCAAATGAGAAAATCAAATGCAGTGTCAAACAAGAGCAAAACTTAATAATTATAGTTAAGCCTCACAATAAAGGGTTTCTGCAAAAGAAGGTTTGATGTAGGACAATCCTAGTGCAAATACGATAGCAATTTATTTTTTGTTGTGGTAAAATTTATTTCTTGTTTAGATTAGAATTTTTAATTTTTTAAGTTTTCAATTTTTTTTCTATGTTTTTAATTACTTATTTTTCCTTAAGGAATTAGAATTAGGAGATTATTTTGCCTATTTATATACAATTTAATTATTCTCTTACAAAACTTTAAGTTTTAAAAATTTTTGTTTCAAGGAACAATTCTGCTTCCTCACCAAAATTGGTATCAAAGCAAGGAATTTTACTTAACTTGATGACTAAGGATGATACTAGTGGAGTTTGAGCTGTCAACTACAAATGGAGGTTCGAAAACATCAAGCACAAACATACCAGGTTTGAAAAAACTCTTCAAGATTCAGAAGACCTTAGCTATGCTCATTATTGAACTTAGGCGTGAGCCTAAAAGAAAATAGTCAGCTCCGGCTGATGACCACCCTAACCAAGGAGATTCAGATGCCAACAATCCACTGTCGGATAGTGAGCAAAACCAATTTGAAGGACTTGAGTTTACAATACAAAGCTCGAGCTGATAATGAATAAGTTGAAGTTCAAAAGTGCCTAGTAAAAGGAAAGGAAATTGAACTTTCCAAATCAGGACAGAGTCAAAAGTGAGACTCGTCAGAAGAAATACCACGTATAAAGTGTCTGTGGAAAATAAAACGAGCTAGGTAATAGCAAAGTTGACTTCAAACAATACAACTAAGGAATATAATTTTTATCGAGCACATCAAGAGATACACCTTTTTCAATATGATTCGATTTTTGTAGTAGTTGATCAGTTCTCCAAGATGGTTGATTTTATTCTCAGCAAAAAGACGTCGACACCTCTCATGCTGCTCATTTACTTTTAAGGAGGTTGTTCGTCTTCATGGTGTTCCTGGTTCTATCACTTCAAATATGGATGCCTAATTTATAAGTCAATTTCGGAGGACATTTCAGAAATAATTTGAAACTTCATTAAAATGTAGCAGTACGAGTCATCCGCAAACTGATAGCCAAATCGAAGTGGCTAATGACACACTCGGTAACATGATTCAATGTTTTTGTGAGGATAAACACCATTTGATATAGTTTATATGAAAGTCCTAAACATATTGTGGATTTGTTAGTTTACCTCTAACTCTTGACATTAGTTCTACCGCCAAATTGTTCACTGAAAATATTCTTTAAAAAAATCATCAGAGGTAAGGAATTCAAAAGCTGTCAATTCGAAGTGGGAGGCTACAGTTGACCAACATTGAGACCAAAATTGTTCAACGAAGGTGATTTAGTTATAGTACATCTACGAAAGATGTTTTGTCGCCTAATCGTATTTGAGTCAGTAATCGCATAAGTCTTGATTTAGTTAAGATTTCTAGTTTATACTGAATGCTCGATATCGCAAGATTGATTATTAAATTATTTAAGTTGTGAAAAATTTTGTAGCAATATGGGACTCGTTTGATAGGTCGTAAATAATAATGTATATTACGCTTGAGAAAAAGTTAATTCAAATAAGGACAACAAAGTTAGAACAAATGGAATAAAAACTATGGTTATTGAATTTTAAAAGAATTTTATTCCTTTTTGTTTTGAATTTTGGCGTGTGCAAATTTGATGTATGTGGACTATCCATGATCACTTGAGTTAGTTAAATTATCCTAATCCTAACAAAGTTGTTATTGGAGAATATGAATTAATAGTTAGCTATTAGTAATTTAGTTGTATTAGGATAAAGAGTTTAAAAGTCCTATACTATGAAAATACTTCTTGCACGTGCTTAATCATCCCCATAGTTTATTATTTCCATTCACTTTTCTTTTGATAAAAACAGCAACAAAGATATACATACGCGTATATCGAATAGTTCATGAATTAAAATTCAAGTAAAGGAGACGCACGGTGCTCAAACCTTAAGATTTGTTTCGAAAGAGGTAGACTCAAATCCCGTTTTATTTTAATTCGTGTTATATTTCAGCATGTTTAAATGTGATTATATATTATACGTGACTCCTTATGGGGTATAAATATGAGCTGGTGGCGTGGTAGTGCACCAGAAATGTGAAGTTGGTGGAGTAGTAGTGCAACAAATGTTGGTATGTCGCCTGATCATCGATATGCTAACTCATTAAAAGTTTGAATCACGTGTATATATGCTTCCAGTGTGATACGTTTGGATTTAACTTGTGTATGAGTATATTGAGTGTTTCTATGAAACACTCAACCCACAAACAATTTCAGATTAATGTGAACGATGTCGGCATGGAGGAGAGCGACGGTGCCTTGATGTGAACTCCAAAAATCATCGTTTAAGTCAAGTTTTGTTCAAATAATTGTTTAAACTTCAGAAAAATTTTAATTTAGTGTTTTTCAAATGTTTAAAGACTGATTTGTGTAATGGAAATTTGTTCATGGTGGATAGGATATTTTGTTGTGGTTTATTTAGTTCAATTGAGTGGCAACACTAGTGTCTGAAATATTTTCAGTTTCTGCCCCTAAGTTTAAAAATTCACCCAGACCAAAATGCTTGGAATTTTGAGGTGATTCCAGTTGGAAAAGATAGCCATATGAGTTATCTATCTCTCGGATTTGGAATCATGAATTTTGGTTGTGCCAAACTCAATTTATGGACGTTTTCCCGAGGGCTGCCAGAATGTACACGAGACCAAATAGATCTGGTTTTGAAAATAATTTTGACCCATCTATCGATTGGATTTGTATACGAAATTTTAACCTGTAATTCTCCTATGTGCAAGATGTCTACAGTTTAAATTTTCTAAATTTTGGATTTCATTTAGTTGTCGAACGAAATTTATTTCAGAAAGCTGCACAAGCTGAAAATCTAAACTTTCTTAAAGAAGATTTCTTTAGTTTTGGTAACGGTTCACCTATTTTAGAAGGATCAAGAAGAATGGAGAAGAAGTTGGAGAGTAACTAAATTCTGTTCAAGGGCAAGTGGGGAAACTAAATCTGTTAGAGAAATGCTATAAATAGACGTGGGAAGCAGGGGATAGGCAGGCAAATTGATAGAGAGTGAGAGGGCCGTTAGTTTGAGAGTCACAAGCCTTTCATAGGCATCTGTTATCATCTTTTTACTGTAATCTTTTCCAGCATTCAATCAAAATCTGTTTATTCATATTCTGTTCTAAATTTGTCCAGTAGGGACACATCAATGTATATCACACTCCGATTGTTTAGTTGCATTACCACATTTTCCACAAAAAAGTTGTCATTTCACTTTTTAATTTAGTTATTTGCATCCAGTGCAAACTTCAGTAACATCTTAAGTTATTCTCACTAGTTTATGTCCTAGTAGAGCCACTTCTATCTCCTAATTCTTTTCGAAAATTATGGTAGCAAATAATGCAAAAACAAAGAGCTAAAAAAGTCGAACCTTCCATCCATCCTTCTGGCGCATAGAATGCTCTAACATAATAATCAAGAAATTGTGTATAAAGTCTTCTACATCTCTCGTGCAGGATGAATTTGTATTTTTACTTCTACTTTTCTGTACAAATAAATGATAAGGTTGATACATGCAAGTGAAATTCAATGAATTGGTTAAAGAGACATCAATCATCATATAAACACCCACGCGTTGAAAGACTTAATTCCTACCAAGCATATGGCATCCTTTCACACTCAGATTGCAATAGCAAAAAAAGAATAAATAAATATTTGAAAACTAATGTTGAAAGGATTACCCCTTGATTAGCTATGAGAATCTCCAAAATCCACTCAGGCCATTCATCCATTTTAGTAAGACTGCTTCTATTTTCTGGATGACTGCAAGCCAAAATCAGAAGATCCTGAAATCAAACAGAAAGTATTAAGAACTAAAAAAACAATAGGAATGTGCCAAGGAAAGATAAAGCAGAAAATAATTTATGTTCATTTTGTGAAAATTAATAACTTGAGTAACATAATTGTTCTAAGTGATAATAATTAATACATTGATGGATGAGAAACATTGATGATGCCAAATAAAAATTCAAATAAACCACAAGTCAATGTTGGGATGAGAAAATGTTTAGCATGACACATCTTTCTTTGCTCTGTTTTATAAAATATTAATGAGCCAAAAGTCAACTAAATGGAGTCAAGCAAATATGACTTGCATATCAATAGCCAAGTCACACTTCCAACATCAAAAGCAGACAAAAAGATCAGGAACACACAAAAAAGGGGAAAACCGTTATCATTAATTAGAGTGAAATTTGTCCTGTCCCCTAGCTAAACACAAATATCTATCAAGTCTTTTTATCAGAAAAGATAGAGAAGAGAATCTGGAAACAGCCTATGACTGCTTGGTTCAGCAATCAGATATTCATATCTTGATTTAGTTTGCATACCACAATTAAGTACCTGTAATGCTCGACTTTGCAATGCGCTCGATGCGTATGGAAGAGAACGAAGAAGAACCAACAATAGTTGCAGATGCTCAAAGCGATGACCTGAATCATACAAGTATAGTCCTTCATCTGTTGAAGACATATTTATCTGAAAAAGAGAAGCGTCTCAGATATCTAGCAACCCTTATAAGTAGAATTAACAGAATATTTTTTGAAATGTAGGTTATCATTCGTATCCGGGCTCTATCAGATACTCAAATTCAGCAAAATATTTTATGTTGGATGGACTAGTATCAGATAGAATGTCATCCACTATCTAGATTATTAACGGCACTACCGTTCTATAATTTACAGACGAAAGGTCATTTGAACAACTTGCAACAAGCAAACAAGCAAAAAAACATATTTTAAATTGATTACCGTGATATCACATGCATAACCAACACTAGAAATTGTCAACAGCACAAAAACATATTGTCTCTCCATTAGCAATCATGCCATTACTGCATTACACAGCACTAGTACGTGCATCTTAGAGACTCATGCCTTTGGTCACTGATTGCACCAACTAATAGATAATTGGATTCATCACAAAAGACTATCAGTAGAAAAGAGGGAAAATTCTCTTAAAGTCTCAGCCCCTGTTTGGGCTCCATTTTTCCAAAAATGCATTTTTTTCAAAATCCATTTTCAACAACACATTCTCCCATAAAATAATGTTACACGTAAGTCAAAAACTTTCCTTGTTTTTAATCCCACATTTTCCAAACAAATCAATATTCTAAAACACATCATCCCCCAAAATCTCATTTTCATGGATCCCAAACAAGGGCTCAATTTAATCAATGATCAGGCCGCATCCACTTCTGAGCGAAAAACAGCTCAAAGTTCACAAAAACAATCTCACATTACTACTCTGCAATGTTGCAATAAATGTAAAATAAACAAGTATTTTACCTCAAACATTAATTTGAAGAATATTTTTATCCTCTCCATTCACGTGGCTTGTCAAATAATTTATGACTTCAATTTAAATGAATATATCATTTAATGTCATTTAATTGTCATCTAAACTGATGCTTAGCGTCAGTGAGCATTACTTCATTTTTTACGACTCTTGAAATTAATAAATTTGCCATCCCACAATAGCTTAAGCTTTTAAATGAGAGATAATTCAACATGTTATTAGAACTCACAAAATATCTGGTTTCAAGCCTCACGACCATCTATTTATAAAAATTGTGTACGTGTCATGCTTTTTATGAAAAAATGAATCTGACATGCACTTGAGGGAACGTGTTAAAAATATTATTTAAATGAATACCTCTTGAACAGCTTAAGCTTTAGGTGAGGTCATTCAACACACAGTTTTAACATCAAATCTATAATCCCCTCAACTTTTGTTTTGAAATGATTAGATATGTCTGCATTACTTTCTCCCAATATTTATTTACACATTAAATGGAAATTTAAAAATTTAATGAGAATGTGGTTCCACAAGTGACTGCTTCGTAACACAACCCCAAACAAGAAATATGCCGTATAGCATGGGATGGAGAGGAAGAAAATATTTCCACGTATCAAATGACTAACAAATGTAAGCATAGTAGGTATTAAACCTACTGGTAACAAGAGAACTAGAGCAGGCGGAAAAATTCAGATGGACCCATTTAGACCACAGCATCATGATACTGATATTTAGAAAAGAAAAAAATCAATGGGCAAAACTGTCACAGTGACCAAAGCATTGTCACCTCTCAAGTAATTACTCGTAACACATTGTAGAGATACTTCGTCCCCAAGAATGATAGGGTGAGATGTCACTATCGATATAACCATGCATCACAGTCCTAACCACAATAGCAGAGCAACAATGCCCTCCATCAGTTGCTATCATCTAAAGGTGCACCTCTTCCATAGCCCTCAAGGTTGAAAGTTGGCCAGAACATATTAAGTAGATCATGTACAACATTAGAACATTATATATAAAGCTTCAGGAAAAAAATAATAATAATAATAATCTTGCTTAGCACTTGATAAAAGAGGGAAATTACCCATTTTAAAGTAAGTGGTTCATTTATGTATAAACCTCCACAAACAATAGTCGTTGCTACAAAAAAATTCACTCTCAACGATGCCAATTCTTGTCATGAAAAATCATTTTTATGTTGTTTCATCAAGACAGAGATTTTATTTATTAAAAGTTTAATTTCATGTAGATAATTTCATGAAAAATTTTCGTTATAAAAAGTTTAATTTCATTTTTATGTTGATGGTATTTATTGGAGTAAATAATTTATATTCTAAGTGAAAAATATTGATGGATCTTAATAAATTTTAAACTCAAATGATTTCTTATTTCATTCACCTTATATAAACTATTACAAAAGGCACAAAGATATCCAACAGAATTATACTCCTACCACCTATACATGGACGCCAAGTGTGCAATAGAATTATTCTTCCACTCCTAAAATTAAGGACATGCAAGCACTATAGAATTCTGTTGAGCCGGTTCAAGTAGCTAGCCACGTTGGATGACAGCCGGTTCAAGTAGCTAGCCACTTTGGATGACAGCTATCAACTGATCAATTGATTATAGCACTCCCTTTCAAGGTGGAGTGTGTCTCCACCACTCCAAGCTTGCCTCTAAAGAATAGGAACCTTGAATGAGCAAGAGGCTTTGTCAATACATCTGCAATTTGGTCTGAAGAAGGTACATAGTGGATCTCCAACTCTTTCCTCACAACTTTGTCCCTAACAAAATGAACATCCAATTCTATGTGCTTGGTGCGAGAATGATATACCGGGTTTGAGGCTAGTGCACTAGCACTCAGGTTGTCACACCAAAATTTGGGAACTATCTTATGTAGTATACTCGGTTCTTCCAGCAATGATTGTATTCAGGCAACTTTTGATGCAATGTGAGCTAGTGCTCTATACTTAGCCTCCGTGCTTGATCTGACAACTATTTGCTGCTTTTTGAAGCGCCGGATACTAGATTATCCCCAAGATACACACAATAGCCAGCTCTTGACCTTCTATCTTTAGGGCATGAAGCCCAGCCGGAATCCGCAAATGTTGCTATGTCAAAATTGTCACTTCTTCTAATAACTAAGCCATGATACAGAGTGCCCCTTAGGTATCTAAATATTCTCTTAAGTGTCTTCCAGTGAACATCAGTGGGTGCTTGGAGGAGTTGACTCATTTTTTTCAGCATAGGTAATATCAAGTCTTGTATGTGCTAGGTACTGAAGTACACTAACAGCACTTCTCTAAACAGTTGGATCCTTCATCACCTCTCCTTCAGCCTTCGAAACCTGTTTCCCAACAACCATTGTTGTCAAACTTGGTTTCAATTTCTCATAGCCGAACTTCTTAAGTAGATCAGTTACATATTTCGTTTGAGTTAGGTACATCCCTGTTTCATTTCTATTCACTTCAATACCTAAGAATTGGCTAAGAGCTCCCATATCATTAAGAGCAAAACACTCATTCAGTTTGTCTATGAATGCTTGTATTTGTTTACCATTGTTTCCTGTCACTACTATATCATCCACATATATTAATGCAAACAACACACTTCTTTCATCCATCAAGAAGAACAACGAGATATCTACCTTCAACTGCCTGAATTTCCACTGCAGCAAGGTATTCCTTAGCTCCTCATGCCATGCTCTTGAACCTGCCTAAGTCCATATAGTGCCTTCTCCAATTTGCACACAAAATTAGGATTTTTCTTATCTACAAAACCTTAGGGCCGATCCATGTATACTGTTTCCTCCAGCTTACCATTCAAGAATGCATTGTTTACATCAACTTATCTAATTTGCCAGTTTTTGCACACAATAATGGTGAGTATGATCTTCAATGCTGATGCCTTGATAATTGGGCTAAAGGTTTCACTAAAATCCACTCCAAGTGTTTACAAAAACCTTTGGCAACGAGCCTTGCCTTATACTGTTGTACCTTACCTTCTGAATTACACTTCAGTTTGTACGCCTATTTGTTGCCAATTACCTTTCTTCCTGGTTCTGGAGGTACTAGTTTCCATGTCTTATTCCTTATTAGTGCATTGTACTCTTCTTGCATAGCCTATACATGGACGCCAAGTGTGCAACATAATTATTCTTCCACTCCTAAAATTAAGGACATGCAAGTACTATGGAATTCTGTTGGGCCGGTTCAAGTAGCTAGCCACTATGGATGATAGCTATCAACTGATCAGTTGATTCTAACATTCTAGAATTTACAGAGTTAAATAATTCTTATTTTGGAATTCATGGACCTAATATCTTGAACATCTATTATAGAAGTGAACTTTTTGAAATAAATTGTTAGCTTAATTGATTATATTAATAATTTCAGTGCCATGTATCAACTCTTAAGAAATTGCAAGAGATGAGATGAATGGATTTCAGAATTGCCATATTGACCTTCACGATTAATCATTAAAATTATTGCTATGTCAATTGTGTCTCCTCCTTACATCTCGAACCTAACATCTCCAGTGTTCTCCTCATCTTGCCCTCGTTTATCTTCATAGAAATAAAATATAGGACCAACTATTTAAGTTGTTTCGATGGGTTCCCACTTCATCCCACTAAATAGCAGAGCAGGTGGAGAACATGTCGTTGTTTCTAAAGTGCTACTAGAAGCTCTAGAGAAGTCAAAATATGGGAGCACTCATTTTCGAAAGGACTTTCTTCGATACTTTTAGGCACAAAAAATGAGGGTGACTTACAAGTGTATTTTTAATCAATTGAACTTGATAAATAATTGTTAACTGAGTGAATTTCAACCTAATTTAGAGCAATATACTAATTGAAGGTAAAATCTAAACTTGGATGCATTTGGAGCGAAAAAAATTGATTTTGGGCTTAATTGAAGTTAATTCATGTTACTAAGATTATTGAGTCTAGAGACTTCGAATTATTTGAAAGCGTGGTCCCTAGTAAAAAGAAGGGAAAATTAGGTTGATTGCCCTAAAATAATATCATCTTTGATTAATACCCTTCAAACTAAAATAAAATTATATTACCGTATTAATTACGTGCCAAACATGTATTTAAAACCCAAATCCAAAAGAGGAAGCCCCTGAATCAAAAAACAAACTCTGAGAAACCTTCCAAATCCAATATCAAAATCCATTGAATCCAATATAATCTCTCAGCATTGAAGCGGATCCCAAATTGGCAAATCCAAACCTGAAGGCTAAAACCACAGAATCTGGGACTTGAATTCTCTTAACAATCTCACTCTCGTTTCTAAGTCTCTCGCCTCGATGTCATCCATCGGCAGAAGAAGAAGGTAAAAAAGTTTCTTATATCTCGACGTCTCACCGCCTTCCACCACCGACCGCCGACGCCTTTCATCTATTTGGATAGTCGTATTTTTTCTGAGTTTTCTTAGAATTCCATTTTAATGAGTAGATTAAAGGTTTAGGATCAAATGCCTAGCATGGGTTATAGTCCAAATGTTGTTGTATATACTACGTTGATTGATGGGTGTTGTAAGGATGGTGAAGTTGAAAAGGCAAAGGAATTGTTCTGTAAAATGGAAGAGTTGGGTTTGGTTGCTAATCAGTATACACACTGTTTTGATAAATAGGCTCTTTAAGAAAGAACTTAAAAGGGATGGATTCGAGCTCTATGAGAAGATGAAGCTTGATGGGGGCTTTGCCCGACCTGTATACTTACAATTGTGTGATGGATGAGTCTTGTAAGGATGGTAAGATAAGCAAAGCTTATGAACTGTTCGATGAAATGCGTGAGAGAGGAGCTGGCTAGTGCAACTAGAATAAAAATACATTACCCTACATCGGATATTGTTGCTAGGAAGGCTTTTTATACATTCTCTAGTTATTTATACCATACATAAAGTTTGATTACACACCTTGAAATTGCCCAAAAGTCATCCTTGTCTAGATTTTACAGGTGCCCCACTGGCTTCAAATGTGGTATTAACTATCAGCCTCCAATAGTGGTACTCGGGGAGTGATCTTGCTAAGATTCAGCGAGCCATGTGCATGATTAGCAACAACATTGCAGTGGTTGAAGTGTTTTCACGCATTAACCACAAATTCAATCTCATGTATGCCAAAAGGGCATTTGTTCACGGGTACGTTGGTGAGTTCAGTGAAGTTCGTGAAGATTTAGCTGCTCTCGAGAAAGACTATGAAGAAGTTGGTGCTGAGGGTGTTGATGACGAAGAAAGCAGCAAAGATTATTAAAGTACTCGGCATCTAATAAGTTCATTTAATTATGAGAGTTGGGTTGCTACCCTTCTCCTTGTTTTTGTAATATCTTGGTGTGTATGGATGTTATCAAACTTCTGAGAAGAAATACTGTTTAAATTGTGAGTTTAGTTTCTGATAGTCACTTTGACATACAATACTTTAATTTTCGTCACTTTTTTGAGTTTGTCACTTTTTTGAGTTCTGTCACTTTTTGAGTGTTTGTTACTTTTTTTATTGTCTGTCACTTTTTAAATCTATATATCTTCTTTTAATTTGCGTCACTTTTTTGAATTCGTCACCTTTTTTTAATGTTTATCACTTTTTTCAGATACGTTCTTGATTTCTGTAACTTTTTCTAGTAACAAACATCAATTTTTAATAAAAGTGAGGCTGTAGATCATTTTTTAATAAAAAATTGACACTTAACTTTTTTGAATTTGTATATCTTCTTTTAATTTGTGTGAAGAAATACTGTTTAAATTGTGAATTTAGTTTCTGATAGTCACTTTGACATACAATACTTTAATTTTCGTCACTTTTTTGAGTTTGTCACTTTTTTGAGTTCTGTCACTTTTTGAGTGTGTCACTTTTTCTATTGTTGTCACTTTTTAAATCTATATATCTTTTTTTAATTTGTGTCACTTTTTTGAATTCGTCACCTTTTTTTTAATGTTTATCACTTTTTTCAGATACGTTCTTGATTTCTATAACTTTTTTTAGTAACAAACATCAATTTTTAATAAAAGTGATGTTGTAGATCATTTTTTAATAAAAAATTGACACTTAACTTTTTTGAATCTGTATA
>CAIGRK010174303.1:0-24464 GCA_903798315.1 Fraxinus greggii | reverse complement strand
AATAGGATTTTTAGATAAATTAATTGCATAACCAGCATAGAAAGTCTAGTCTTCAATGACGTTGCAACTGCGGTTCTTGAAGAAGAAATTTAACGTAAGAACAAGGAAGACAAATTACAAGTTCACAACAGACGGAAGCTTTGATGATGATGAGAAGGAGATCAACGAAACGTAGCCATAGTGGGAGTCACAATCTGAGTAGATCAAAACGTAAAAGTAAGAAAAATGTGAAGTGTCATTATTGGACAAGAAAAGGTACTTAAAAAAGGGATTGTTGAAGTCTCAAAACGAATGAAGAAGTCAAAGGAAGAGGTCCCGAGTTCTCTATGTTCAGGGTTGTGAGCAAGCACTTCAGATGATGGTGAAGTGTTATACAATGAGGTAAAATTAGTTTTTGAAGGTAGAAAGCAGTTTTTTAATGTCTGGCTTATAGACTTAAGAGCTACATGGCACATAACACTAAGAAGATAATGGTTCCACCAATATGAACCTATCTCATGAGGATTTGTGTTTATGGATAATGATCTAGCTTTGGAGATCATTGGTATTAGTACCATCAAATTGAAAATATATGATGGTATGATATGTAAAAGGCCTAAATAAAAACCTATTGTCTTTAGGACAATTAGACAATATTAGGTACAAAATCCATGTGCAAGATGGAATCATAAAGATAGTCAAAGGTGTGCTTGTGGTGATGAAAGCGGAAAAGATAGATGGAAATTTGTACATGATCAAAGGAGATACACTACAAAAAGAAAAACCATTGATTGCATCGACAAGTTCAGCAGAAGAATTAAGGATGTTGTAGCATCGCAAACTTGGCCACGTGTTAGAACGTAGTTCGAAAATTCTCTCATAACAAAAGCATTTTTCAAGGCTCGAAAATGTTTCACTACCCTTTTGTGAGCATTGTGTTACTAGTAAGCAGCACAGATTGAAGTTCAGTAGTTCCATTACTAAAAGTAAAGCTATCCTAGAACTGGTTCATTCTAATATTTGGCAACACCGATTTTATCCCTTGGAGGTGCAAGATACTTTGTATCCTTTTTTTATGATTACTCCAGGAGATGTTGGGTATATTTAATCAAGAAGAAGGCAGACGTGTTCGTAGTCTTCAAAATATTCGAAGTGCGGGTGGAACTTTAGTCTGAAAAGAAGATCAAGTGTTTGAGGATAGACAATGGATGAGAATATATTGGTGATGAATTTAATAACTTCTATCAAAAAGAAGGTATCAAGAAATAATTCACAACGGCATACACTCTACAGCAAAATGGAATGGCAGATCAGATGAACACAACATTGTTAGAAAGAATAAGCGCAATGTTGAGAATTACAGGGCTAGTCAAGTCATTATGGGTAATAGCAGTCAAAACTATCTATTTTGTGATCAATCGATCACCATCAACCGCAATTGATCTGAAGATGCCTATGGAGATATGGATTAGAAAATCAGCTAATTTTTATTGCTTACATGTATTAGGAATTCTTGTATACGTTATGTACAAAGTCCAAAAAAATCAAAGCTAGATCTAAAGTCGAGAAAATATTTTTTAAGGTATGCTGAATGAGTCAAGGGGTAACTCGCCTGTGAAATCTTATTGCACACATGGTAATATTCAATAGAGATGTAATATTTGCAGAAGGCAAGTTACGAGAAAAAGAAACTAATAGCATTTCAAAAGAGAAATTAAAGACTACTATAGTTGAAGTTGAAGATAAATAAGCAAAAATGTTTTAGATTCTTCTGAAGAAGCACTAGAGCATAAATGACAAGGACAAGCTGAGCCTAGAACTCGAGAAATTTTGACGATCAACTCGAGAGTAGAGAGAACCAATTGGCACTCAGAGTGCATTATAGAGGGCAATGTTGCATACTGCTTACGACAAAAGATGGAGAACCATCAACTTTTCATGAGGCTATAAATAGTCAGGAAGCTTCTCTTTGGATGGTAGCATTGTAAGAAAACATTGAAACTTTTCATAAAACAGGACATGTGATCTTGTCCCACTACTACAAAAAAAGGAAGGTTATTGAAAATAAATGGGTATACAAGATTAAACTAGATGGTAATGATCAATCAGAGCAGTATCGTGTAAGATTGTGGTGAAGGAATATGCTTAGAAATAAGTCATTGACTTAAATGTAATAATTTTTCCTATTGTTCGAATTACAACAGTTCAAGTAGTCTTGACGATGTGTGCTACATTTTACTTACATGTGAAGCAGTTAGATGTGAAAACTATATTTTTCATGGAAAACTTGAAGAGGAAATTTATATGCTCCTACCAGAAGGTTTTGAAGAAAAAGGAAAAGAGAACTTAATTTACAGGTTGAACAAATCTCTATAGGGTCTCAACAGGAGATAAGATGTTGATATAAGAGATTTAATTCCTTTATCATGAGCCTTAGATACAACAGACTTAGTTCAGATCCGTGTGCTCACTACATGAGATTTGGAGAAAGTAATTTCATTATTCGTTGTTGTATGTTGACGACATGTCGGTAACAGGCCCCAATAAAGATCATATTGAAGTCTTGAAAGTACAATTGGCAATGGAGTTTGAAATTATTGACATATGGCTGATTTAAAACCTCAAAGCTTTGATTATAACAAACAAGTCTTGTTTACTAACAAGTTGAATTTAAGTGATTGTAGTCGTTCAACACATACGATGGAAAATTTATCAATGGTCGTCAAAAGATCAGAAGCTATCATCTCAAATTGGACTTATGAAGGAACTCAAGATCGAAGTCACGTTCAAGATCTTATGAGCTAAATTTCAGAGCAAGATCAAATACTTGATCTCTTAGCTAAAATGTAAAGACACTAACACTTTGATATATGGCAATGAATGCTGAAGCTCAAAACCCCTACATGCATTAAAAACAATTTTGTCCATTAAAAGTCATTCGTACACAATGATTTGATCAAATGTAAAAATGATATTTGAACTTGTAAAACACTTTTTAACTTGAAAAGTTAGTTAAAAATACTCTCCAAAAGTCCATGCTTTACAAAACCTTCAAATCAGAACAAACAGAGGCAAAATGTGGAAAAAGCCAAACTGCCCGTCAACGTGGAAAAAGCCAAACTGCCCGTCTGGTCGATCGAAAATTCCTAACGATCCAAAATTTGACCGTTCTGACCTCTGATTTTTTTGTACAGACGACTATGTTGGTCATTCGGACAAAAGATGGGCGATCGGACGTGGTCATCCGAACTCCCAGAATTTTTGACGGTTTGAACTATATAAATACCCCTACTTCTTGCATTCAAAAAGTATTTTTCTTGAAAAGTATAAAATTGAGAATTACTTGACCAAAATTCTTTGAGCTTACATCTTTTTAATTCTTCAAATATTTACTTTGAAAAGTTTAGATTGATTGAATCAACTTTCGAAAATCATATTTTCCATTGAAGTTCTCTCATCTAACACTTGAGCTTAATACATTTCTATTTACTAAAGTGTTAGCCTATTTCTCTATTGGTACTTAATTGTGATCATATCATTGATTAAGAGAGAAGTTTCAATCTGTAAAATCAATATTCGTTAAACTTGTGGGTCGGTTGAGATCCCGTAAAACTCAATGTTTTATAAGGATGGGTGCTCCTTGTTTGTAAGTCACTGAAAGCTTTATAAAGGGTTGGATTACACCACAAATCAATTAATATGGTGAAATTGGCCTTGCTTGGACAGAGAGCTTGGTAATGGAGGACGTAGATCATTGTGTTGGATCGAATCTCCAGAATTATATCATTTGCATTCTCTATCCCTCTTTAGTTATTGCTTTCATATTCGTGCTTATTATTGGAATTAATCTATTTAATTATTACGTGCTTGCTTTAGATTAATTTTTCGAAAAATTTTTAAAAATCAATTCACCCTTCTCTTGGTTAGCTATTAATAGGCTACAAATTAGTATCAGAACGAGGTGCGAATTTTAAAATTAAGATTTTACAATCTCGAGCAATGGCTAACCACAACAATCTTCAAAATCTTGAGGGGCATCCACAAATCGACATCCCTTCTTTTTCCCTTCTTTGATGGCACACATTATAATTATTGGAAAGCTAGAATGGTGATTTACATTCAATCAATAGATTATAATATTTTCAAAGTCATTGAATATGGTCCTTACGTTCCTACCAAGATTATTAAAATTGATGGAAAACCCAATCAATATATTCTTAAAATTAGAGGGGAATATGATGAAGATGATTAGAGAAAATTGTCCATGAATGCTAGAGCCAAAAACCTACTTTATTGTGCATTAGATAGAAATAAATTTAACCGTATTAGCACATGTGACTCCACATATGATATGTGGCATGCTTTAGAAGTCACTCATGTTGGCATTAGGAAGGTAAAAGAAACCAAGATTAATCTCTTGGTAAAAAAATTTGAAAATTTCATCATGAAACAAGACGAGCCTATTGTTGACATGATTACCTACTTCACCAATGTTGTTAATGGCATCAAGGGCTTTGATCGTAAACTTACTATTGGTGAGCTTGTAAGTAAAATGTTTAAGTCACTTTCGAAAGATTGGAGCTCATTGAGCGTGTTGATAGAGAACACCAAAGATATCAACTATTATCCTTTGGAAGAACTCTATGGAACTTTGATGACATACGAGTTAAACAACGCCAAAACCAAGGAGAAGACGAGGAAAAGTAAGGAAGAATCAAAAGAGCATCCTAGGCGTCAAATTTCTCTCAAATTGGCAATTGAAGAAGGAACTACAAGTGAATATATGAGTAATGAAGAACTTGATAATCTCGTGCTTCTTGTCAAAAAATGTAGAGGCTTTCAAAATAATTGGAAGTCTCAAAAGAATGAAGAAAAGAGAGAAGAAAGAAGCAACAAAAATGTTACTATGATTTGACAAACCCAGTCACAAGAGAACCAAGTGTCCAAACAAAAAGAGAAATTTCAAGAAAAAGGCATTCCAAGCAATATGGGATGAAAGCGACGATGATGATTGCGATGAAAATAAAAGTCAAGGAGAGATCACAAACATGTGCTTCATGGCAATCATTGATGAGGTAAATTCTATTGAAAANAAGTTGCAATATGAGCAATGAAGAGCTCGATAACTTGGTTCTTCCTGTCAAAAAATGGAGAGGCTTTCGAAATAATCGAAGATTTCAAAAGAAGGAAGAAAAGTGTGAAGAAAGAGGCAAGGAAATCATTTACTATGATTGGAACAAACTAGATCACAAGAGAACTAAGTGCCCAAACAAAAAGAAGAACATCAAGAACAAGGCACTTCAAGCAACATGGGATGAAAGCAACGATGATGATCGCGATGAAAATGAAAGTCAAGAAGAAATCACCAACATGTGCTTTATGGAAATCGATGTTGAGGTAAATTCTATTGAAAAATTCTCAAATGATGATTTATCTTCCTCTTATGATGAAATTTTAGAAGAATATGAAAAACTCCCTCTTAGTCATTTTATTCTTAAAAAGGAAGATAAATTATTAAAAAGTGAATTGGAGAAAATTTTAAAAACAAAAAAGGAAAATATTGATTATGATTCATTGTATAATGAAAATTGTTCTTTGAAAGAAAATGTTGAAAACTTGACAAAATTGTTTTTAAATTCACTCAAGGGAAGATAAATTTTGATCTAATGCTCGGTGATCAAAAATGTGTTTTTGATAAATGAGGCATTGGATATAAACCATTTTTTAAACAAAAATCTCTCAAAAATTTGTTTGTCAAAGCCTCAAATACAATTCCCTCAAAAACTACTTGTAGCTTTTGCAACAAAGATGGACATACTGCTTACAATTGTCTAACCAAAAAGAAGCTACACTTTGAAAACAAAAATAAGGGGACTCGAGGATCGACTAAAACTAACTACCAAGGACCCAAGCATGTGTGGATACCAAAAATCAAAAGTTGAATTATTATTGTAGGTACCGAAGAAAATGACGAGAAAATGGTTCTTGGATATTGAGTGTTCAAAGCACATGACCGGAGATAGAACTTTACTATCGAATTTCAAAAGGATTGGCGGAGGTCATGTCACATTTGAAGACAATGCAAAGGGAAAAATCATCGGAATTGGAAGCATTGGTAATCATCTCTCCCCGTCCATTGAAAATTTACTATTGGTAGATAACCTTAAACATAATTTACTTAGTATTAGTCAATTATGTGATAAAGGCTTTCATATTAAATTTGATTCTTCTAAATGTATCATTAAAGATGCTACATCTAAGGAGGTGTTATTTATAGGAAGTCGAAGCAAAGATGTTTATATCATAAATATCGATTTAATGTTTAATGAATTTGAAAGAGGATACTTGGCTAAACATAGAAGATTAGGTCATGTTCGCATGGATGTCCTTTCAAAAATCTTCAAAAATGGTTTTGTCAAAGGTCTACCAAATTTGAAGTTTGAAAAAAACAAAATTTGCGATGCATGTCAATTTGGTAAACAAGTAAAAGGTTTATTTAAACCCAAGTTACACTCATCAACTACAAAACCACTTCAATTACTTTATAGTGATTTTTTTGGACCATCAAGAACCGCTAGTTTAGGGGGAAAACACCGTACTTTCGTTAATGTTGATGATTTTTCTAGATTTACTTGGGTTCTTTTCTTAAATCTTAAAGATGAAACTCTAAAAACCTTTAAACATTTTTGTAAAAAGGTTCAAAATTAAAAACGATACTCCATTACAACCATAGAAGTGATCATGGAGGAGAATTTGATAATCTCGCATTTGATGAGTTTTGTAATGAAAATGGATATGAATATAATTTCTCGACTCCTAGAACTCCTCAACAAAATGGTGTAGTAGAAAGAAAGAATCGTACATTACAAGAAATGGCTAGAATCATGCTAAATGAAAATAGCATGCCAAAATATTTTTAGGCTGAAGCTGTTAACACCCTTGCTATATTGTTAATAGAGTTTTAATTAGTCGAGAGAAAACCAAACATCCATAGGAACTTTGGAAAAATAGAATTCCGAATAGCGNTCCTAGAACTCCTCAACAAAATGGTGTAGTAGAAAGAAAGAATCGTACATTACAAGAAATGGCTAGAATCATGCTAAATGAAAATAGCATGCCAAAATATTTTTAGGCTGAAGCTGTTAACACCCTTGCTATATTGTTAATAGAGTTTTAATTAGTCGAAAGAAAACCAAAACTCCATAGGAACTTTGGAAAAATAGAATTCCCAATATCGGTTATTTCAAAGGCTTTGGGTGCAAATGTTTTATCTTGAATACAAAAAAAAAAATTTGGAAAAATTTGATTCAAAAATCGACATTGGAATTTTTCTAGGGTATTCATAGACTGTAAAGCCTATAGAGTTTTCACAAACTCTAGTCACTGAAGAATCCATGCATATCACTTTCGATGAAACTAATTCCCTTGATGGTGAGAAAGGTATTGATTTTGATGTAGGTTTGGAAACTCCATTCGAATGACTATTCAAGATCAACACAAGGAAGATCCACAAGATAAACATCAAAAAGGAAAAGAAGTTTGACGAAGCGAAGAAGAGCCAACCGAAGTCCAAATTGATTTAACTCTACCAAAAGAATAGAGGTTTATTCCTTCTCCTCCTAAAGAACTAATCATTGGTGATCCATCAAAAGGTATTACTACTAGATCCTCTACTAAGAATCATTTAAGTAGTTGTGCATTCATTTCACAATTTGAACCGAAATACTTCAAAGAGGTCTAGTTTGGTGAATTTTGGATTCTAGCTATGCAAGAAGAACTAAATCAATTTGAATGAAACCATGTTTAAGACTTTGTTGTTAGACTAAACGATCAAACCGTCATCGGTACTAAATGGGTCTTTAGAAATAAACACGATGAAAATGAAATAATTGTGCGTAACAAGGCTAGATTAGTGGCCCAAGATTACAATCAAGAAGAAGGCATAGATTTTGAAGAAACATTTGCACCGGTGGCTAGATTAGAATCCATTCGCATACTTCTTGCATTTGCTTGTCATAAAAAATTCACTCTTTATCAAATGGATGTCAAAAGTGATTTTCTTAACGGTTTTATTCAAAAAGAAGTGTTTGTTGAACAACCACCCGGCTTTAAAGATCACAAGTATCCGAACAATGTTTTCAAACTTAGAAAAGCTCTTTATGGTTTAAAACAAGCTCCTTGGGCTTGGTATGAAAGAGTGAGCAAATTTCTAGTTTCAAATAGCCTTTTCATAGGAAAAGCAGATACTACCCTATTTGTCAAAATTCAAAAGAATGATGTGATTATTGTTCAAATTTATGTATATGATATTATATTTGGTGCTACTAATATCCATCTTTGTGAAGAATTCTCAAAATGCATGAGTATGAAATTTGAAATGAGTATGAAGAGAGAACTCAAATTCTTTCTTGGTCTCCAAATTAAGCAGGCTAGATATTTATATTCATCAATCAAAATAAGTATATATTGGACATGCACAATAGGTCCGACATGGATGACTTGAAACCTATGAACATTCCCATGAGTACATTCGTAAAATTGGATAATGATGATCAAGGTACTTCCGTCGATTTCACAAAATATCAATGTATGATCGGATCCCTTCTCTACTTAACTGCTAGTAGACCTGATATTCAGTTTAGTGTGTGTTTATTTGCTCGATTTAAATTAAATCCTAAAGAATCTCATCTAAGTGCCGTAAAACGTATTTTTAGATATCTTAATCGCACTAGACCTCAGATCTTTCGTATCCAAATGGCACTCATATTGATCTTCTTAGCTATTCGGATGCCGATTGGGCCGGTTACACAATAGATCGTAAAAGCACTAGTGGAACTTGTCATTTTCTAGGATTTGCACTTGTGTCATGGTTTAGTAAGAAACAAAACTCCGTTGTATTATCTACCGCCAAAGCCGAATATATCTCGACCACTTGTTGTTGTGCACACACATTATGGATGAAACAAACCCTTAGTAATTATCACTTATCATTCGATCATTTACCTTTCATGTGTGATAACACTAGTGCCATAAATTTATCAAAAAATCCTATCTTGCACTATCGAACCAAGCACATTGAGATTAGACATCACTTGCTAAGAGATCACGCACAAAAAGGGGTTATTGTATTGGAATTTATTAATACGGAAAATCAATTGGCCGACATTTTCACTAAACCTCTAGCGTTTGACTGTTTCTCACATATTCGAAGAGGATTATGGATTATTGATAAGTTCGAAACATATGGCTAAATTAAATTCATACTATACGTTCTTACTTAATTTTTTTTTATGTTTGATTGAGTATGTTAAAAATAAATAAATAAATAAAAAAGAAGAGGTCCGGTCAACCGGACCGTCCCGGCGGTCGACCAAACTGTCGGGATTCTACTTGTTTTTATCTATTCTATCTCTCATTTTTCACCCATTTCTCTCACTTTCCTTCTTATTCTCCATAGATCTACCTTCAAATTCACCATATCATCCATTAATCTTCAAGATGTCACCAAGATTTCAAAAAACCCATCACTTTTTCTCTTCAAAAATCTTAAATCCCCATTTTTCTTCCACTAAAAATTTTGTTTCTCTCACCTTGATGGTCGACCGCCTTTTAAATTTTCCTTCATCCTTTTTTTTATCATGCCAAGGGTCAAAATACCGGGAAAGAAACCAAGGAGCGAAAGGTTGCCAACTTTATCGGAGGACGAACCCGAGGTGCCAGAAAATCATTTTGATAAATCACTCATCCTTATAGGTAAGACCGTAGATTTTGGAGATTTTACTCTTCAAGCACCTGCATTTCATGTGGAAGAATTATTCTTAAGCATGAGTTGGGTCTCAATTCCGCACGTAAGGTCAAACTTAATTAGTACACTTCATATTTTCAGATGGTATGCCACTACTTCAAAGAGCTTCTACGTGCTCAGCACGTATAATATAATCGAATCCCAACTATGACGAAGGTACAAAGCATCACATGCCTCATCTCAGGATGCATCCATTATTTCAGAATTGTATGGGTGCGATTGAAAGAACACACGTTAGAGCAATGCTACAGCCCCACGAACGAGTGAACTTCGTAGGTGCAAAGGAATAACAACGTAGAATAAACTTGATGCATGTTATTTTAATTTATGCTTCATGTTCGTGCTAGTCGGGAACACTGAAAATACACACGATGCCCACATTTTTGCTCGTGAGATTCACATCCTTGACATTCATTTTCCTTACCTACTCTAGGAAAGTATTATCTAGTCCACTCTGTATTTGCACATTAGCCTGGATATTTGGCATCGTACAAGGTATCCGATATATTGTATCATTTTCAACTGTTCTGAGAAGCAACAACAGGTCGCATACGGAGATTTCGAAACGCTCGTGAGGGGTTTACTTTCAGTCACTCATCTTGCAGAAATGCAATTGAACGTGCATTTGGTGTCTGGAAACAAAGATGAAAGATACTTGACCGCATGCCAAATTACAAATTGCAGGTGTCATAGGAACAATGGGTATACTCTACTTCCTTCAACGGGATAAAGTTGTTGACTAGGCTTTTACAAGGGTGGAGATGGACCCAAGCACTGCAGAGGTCGAGTTACCGAACGATAACGATAATATCATAACTAAAATGAATGCAACTCAAATTCCGCACAGCTAGTGGGACAGATTTCGCGATTATATGACACAATAACAATGAAAATATGTAGGTTTTAAATTATCATGTCTATGTTGTAATCACTTTAATTTTTTTGAGTTAGTAGTAGTTTTACGTTTCTTTTATTTCGTCACATGTTGAAAAGGTAAAGATCAATACTAGCATGAGAAGTATTTTTTTTTTTTTTTAATTTGGGAGAAATTATCGTGCCCTAAAACAAAAACAATCTAAGAACAATCGTCGATAACTACTTATATCTTGCACAAAATACATGTAATTCAAATTAATACCACAAAACTACAAACCAAAAGTATTTGAATAGTATAAAAATTAATGCTTGAAAAGTGTGTGAAAAGTCGAACAATTGATACTTGAATTGGAGAATATGCGTCAAGGAAAGGTGTGCAAATGGGGGTAAAATTGAAAAAGGACTTGTAAATATACAGCACTCACACATTGAAAGGTTGTGCGTCGGCCATGCTTGATTTGACGGAAAAATGAATTTTGCGTGTATTAATGGCACTAAAAAAGGCATTTAATGCTAAAGGAAAAAAAAATGCATGCCTAGCATTTAATACATGGGTACGAAAACTCACTTCAGCGGAAATATTTACAAGATTGCAACCAAACTTTTGTAGATTTTCTTGAAAATTTTGGTCCAGCAATTAATGAGGGTGCTGAAATTTTCATTATAAATAAGAGGCAACAGCTGAAACATAACAATTTGTAGAGGCGAAGAAAAGCAGTGAATTATCTATTATATAGTAGAGAGAAAAATAGAGATTAGAGGGACAGATAAAATTATAGAGAAAAAATATATATTATTTTCTCCTGAATGTTTCCTATTTAATTTTCCCTGTTACAAGATAGATTAGTTGTTATCTCCTTGTATTTAGAAAAAAAGATTACTTTAATTTTTCTGCTATAGTGAAATCCTCCTATTTTTGCCTATGAACTAGCCTAAATTGGGTGAACCATATAGATATTTGTATTCATTTTTAGCTACATTTTTTTTTAAATTCCACTTTAGTCGCAAGCCAATATTGACCATATTTTTGATAACCAATAGAAGAAAAATAATTGTGGAAAGATAAATGAATGATGACAGCAATTAGTAGAATTTCATTGATTAACAATACCAAAAAGTCACAGGACACAGTAACAATCCTGATCCCTTCACAAAGTAAGTAGAAATTTCTAGTTAGTCGAGTGAACATACTTCAAACCGAAATTATCTGAAAGGAGTACAGCATGCCTATAACTCAATAATTGCCAACCTTCCTGAGCAGTTGTTGCATTATAGGTGTCCAATTTTATGGTTGTAAAGTTTGAAGATGGGGAAAACGATCATCCTTTATGGATCCGATGGGATTCTGAGAATGTATATAGATAGGAAATAACTTATTTTCCATATGATTTTATCTTGATCCCACTGGGATCATCTTTGCAGCAGCAGCAATTGGCATTCCAAGAAATCCAAGCAGAAAGCTCACAGCCCATTGCTGCCAAGTGAGAGGGTGCGTGTTGGCAAAAGTACCCAGGAATTCGATGATAATGATTTGGAATAGGGCTGTGCAACTCAGAACAACCACAAAAATATAGTTCTCCAGTATCCCTTTGAACACATTTATCTTCTCCATATCCCTCGAGCTTATTTCGTTGAAAACCTGCAAGTAAAACAAAGATCTATACAATTTTCTGGAAGTAACATCTATCTAGCAACTCAGAAGTTAGAGGTGATATTATTACTACTAGCGAATTACTTGTGAACCCAATTAATTTCATGGAAATAGTCATTTTCACTATAGCTGACAAAAATTTGGGGATAACCATTGAAGTAAAGGTAATTATTCTTCTTGTTCCTTGAGAATTACCTGGCAGAAAACGAATGTGTTGAAAATTAGTGTGTTAAGAATCAAATCGGAATCAGGGCCATCAAGGTTGAAGACTGTTTTTCCTGATGTTTGAAGATACCATATGACAACAAATTGATAAGCAGACTGTGCCAAGATGTTCCGCCACATCACATTGCTGATGAAGTTTCCTTTCCTTCCAACAGGTGATCTCTTCATTAAGTCGTTATTGGGAGGTTCAGTGGCCAGGGCTAGTGCACCAAGAGTATCCATGATCATGTTGACCCATAAAAGCTGAACCGCCGTAAGTGGAGCATTGCCTGAAAAGACGTCACCACAGCAGATCAGAACCTTAATAAAACACATTACATTAGTCATATAGTACAAGAGAAACCTAAAATGGAGATCAGTGTGTTTACCTGTCAAGCAGGCTGAAGAGAAATTGACAACAAGAGCAACCACATTCACCGTTAGTTGAAACTGAACAAATTTCTGAATATTCACGTAAACTGAGCGCCCCCATTTTGCCACAGTAACAATGGTAGAGAAATTATCATCTAGAATTATAACATCAGCACTCTCTTTGGCCACCTGGAATTTATGAACCAATAAGCAAGCACCAATATGATCAGAGAACAGAGGTCCGTACACTCCAAATGACAGAGGTCAATGATGATAATGTTAAGAACTGGAGAGGAAATATATATATATACAAGCTTGTGCTTATTTACTGTACTATGATGACATACTGTTTTGCTGCTCGCATACCACCGTACTAAAAGCATACCAATTTCTGCCTATTTGCCTCTCTCGATTGCAAGAGGAAAACTCGAGGAGAAGGTCAAGAAAAACCAATCTACTTCCACTCCTGCAGACTCCACTTACACTCGTGGGTAAGGGGCAGAAAACTCGGAGTACATTAGAATACTTTCAGGAGCAAGGTCTGACTCCTACTCCTAAATCATAGTCATTTGACTTTTGCAAACAATCATGGTTGACACAGTCCTACGATCACATCAACACTAATGGAACTCTGCGCTTTCCAACCAAGGAACAAGCAAGAACGCTTTGCTCCTGGGACTCATCTGTACCACACCAACCTAGAGCTTAGGCTTCTCTTTTTGTTTTGGTTCCTTCGATTGATCTATTTGTTATATATATATATATCTTCGGACATACTCTATATCCTGAGGCGAAGACATATCAGAACTCACTTTTGACCATGAAAAGAATCTTTCATAATCTCTCAAACCAGTATCCCAATTTAACAAAATATGTTCTCACAATGTGAAATGTGGTCAAAGGTAGAGTGCACAAAGACCTTTCTTGAGGAGTTATAACGAATCCAAAGTTAAATCAGCCATAAAACGAAGTCTAAATACAAGACATGGACATATGATTTCTGACTGGCAAGTATGGCTAGTCATCGAACAAATACAATCATTATGGTAAAGTTACAATATTGGTGGAGTGAAACGAGGCTCTGAAACATATTTTTAGTTTCCTCTTTGCCACGTCCAAGCTCAAGATGGTTGCATGTTTTTATAATGCCCGAGGTGATTTATCAATTTATCCACTAACATATTAACCAGTTTTTACATTGTTAACATCATTCTTTCCAACAAAAATAATACGATTCATCTTGAAAAACAAAACAGTTAAAAGAAAAGGAAAATTGAACACCATATGAATTCGTTCTCCAGTAATTTTCTGCACTTCACTGGATATTTCAATTGAACAGCCCGGAAAAGCAGTCAGAAAAGACTCAAAAATATATGTAAGAGAGCTCATTGCAACTACTAGAAAGCCACGGATGAAAGTAATGGAAAAGAATAAAATAGCATTCAAACATCACCTCAGTTCCAGAAATGCCCATTGCAAGCCCAATATCTGCCTCATGAAGTGCAGGAGCATCATTTGTGCCATCACCAGTCACTGCAACAACCTCTTCAAATGTGGATCGCAAGTGTCTCACAAGGGTATGCTTATCCATCGGTGAAGAACGAGCCATTACCTTCCAAAGAGATATATCAGTATCAGATATAGGTTGACAATATTTGGATCAAAAACTATGTCTATATGTGAAATAATGGCCAATTAGAAGTTTAGGACAACTATATTCAGGAAGGAAATCACTTATTATATTATCATCCCGTGCAAAGAAATATGAACCTAGAGTCAAAATGAGTGGAGAACATCGCACTAATAGTTATACCGTGGATTTTTGGGCAGAACATTTGGGAAATAATGAATGATTAAGCTAAAACCCAAGTTAACAGATTAGAGCTCCACGTTGAAATCATTGCTAAATTTCCTAATAAAAAACAGTATTTAAGAATTCGGTAACATGCAGTAGGAACAGTCGGAGTAGAATCATTTCCAAAATAGAGTACCTGTAGTTTCGGTATAAGTTCGTGCAACTCTTCTTCGCTTTTCACCCGAAATTCCGGGCCTTCTATTGCAATACCATCATCAGTCAATATTCCACATTCTCTAGCTATTGCCTTAGCCGTGTTTATGTTATCTCCGGTGACCATCCGCACAGTAATACCAGCTGACCTACAAATTGCAACAGACTCCTTAACCCCAGGACGAACTGGATCCTTGATGCCCACGATTCCTATCAAAGTATAATCCTCAAAGGGAATAGGACTTTCAGCAGAAAAATCACTTCCAATATCCTTGTATGCAAGGCACAGAGTTCTGAGAGATTCATTTGCAAAGTGTTCAATTGTGTCTTTCAGAATATTAATGGATGTTTCATCTAGAGGAGCTACCTCACCATTTGAGTTCAGAACTTTGTTACAATGAGACAAAATAATTTCAGATGCACCTTTGCAATGACACTGAAAACCTCCACCAGCAAGCTCCAGAACTACACCCATGCGCTTCTTCACAGAATTAAATGGCTCAACTTTGACAAGCTTTGATGCTTGCCGCTCTGCTTGGAAATCTCCTCCCAGGAATAGGCCAAAATCCAAAAGTGCAGCCTCAGTGGGTGTACCAAGAATTTCAATTTTCTCATCTTCAGTAGTGACGATCTCTCCTCCTGTGTTCGCGAATATAGATTTTGTCAGCATTCTCACAATGGAATCAGAAATATCAGAGCAGAATACAGAACTCTTCATAGAGTTACTAACTTCTTTCACCTTCCCACATATGAATGCTTTTACAACAGTCATGTGATTAGTTGTTAGCGTCCCAGTTTTGTCACTACAAATAGTCGTAGCAGATCCCATAGTCTCACAGGCTGCCAAATGGCGAACAAGTGCCTTGTCGTTCATCATCTTCTTCATGGCAAATGCAAGACTCAGTGTAACAGCTAAAGGCAAACCCTCAGGAACAGCAACCACAACAATGGTAACCGCAATAGCAAAGTATTCCAGCATTTCCAGGGCATCATCTCCGGACCAGTTCCAGTTGGACCCTTCTATCATTTTGCGGCTGAACAACCCTTGCAACAGAACACCAAAGGTGACAACAGCAAAAAAGAGACCTATTTTTCCAATAATTGTTGCTACTCCATTCAGTTTGACCTGCAATGGGGTCTCATCATCACCTCCTTCACTAAGTGTAGCCATCAATTTACCCCATTGGGTTCTCATCCCAACAGTAGTAACAAGCATTTTGCATGATCCATCCTGCACTTTGGTTCCGGATAGGAGAAAAGGATATTCGGCAGTTACATTAACTGGTTCACTCTCTCCAGTTAAACTTGATTCATTTATTAACAAAGAAAAACCCGAAACAAAGATTCCATCAGTGGGTACCTGATCCCCAATAGCAAGATGAACAATGTCACCAGGAAATAGGTCAAATATCGAAATTTTTTGCCTGTACCCATTTCTAGTAACCTGAACTGTAATCTTTTTCTTCTCCTTGTCTAAATCCTTGAACTGTAAGGACTGCTTATAGTCACTCGTGGCAGTGACAAATACTACAAGAAGGATACTAGCAACGATACCGAGTCCGTCATGAGCGCCCTTTGGCCATCCTTCTGTTGCGATACCAACAATCAAAGACACAAGAGCACACACTGCAAGTATCATGAGGGTCGTATCTTGAAGAGCTTCCCACACAAAAAGCCAAAAACCCTTGGCTGGACTCTCAGCAAACTTATTGATTCCAAAATTCTCTCTTCTTTTGTTAAGTGAATCCTCGGAAACACTAATTCCATTGTTAAGTGAAGTCGAGAGCTTCACTGCAATACCCTCAACCCCTCCATGAACTCTTAACTTACTCAAATTGTGGCCTTCAACAATGGATCCTAACTCATCTGCACATATTTCAAAACCTGCACTCTTGACTGCCTCTGGCACGGTGTAATTTATACCTGTAGACATACGGCAGAAAACTAATATAAAGTGAAGTGATGTACAGAAAGCTTCATGTTTGAGTTTATGGTTAAAATCATACCTTGAATAAAATTGAGAGCAGCTTGTGAAACTAATAGAGCAATTCTAAGCTTCTCCTACAATATTGTCCAAATTGTAGATGTTAAAACAACTTTCCAAAGATCTAGAAATTATCAGAAGAAAAAGTATCTAGTAGCAAACTCTACTTTCGACGAAAATGTGGATTTAGTTCAAAATCAAAAAATATAAAATTCGAGTTTAAAATATTCAGAATTACTGCATCACAAAATTCCATAACTTCAGAATTATTCCTTGTGTATATGTGGCAAGATAATGCTATGGCCTATTGTAATTCAGTTTATGATCGATTTAATCCATGATTTCTTTTCCATGAAATTAATTTTTCACAAATTCATCATAAATAGGTGATTTTTTAGTAGGGAAAAAAAATTCATAACTTTTCCAGAAAAAATTTCTCCATTTCTCTTTTGTATGTCAAGACTTGAACACGGGAGTGGATACAAGTAAAAAATTCTTTTATCCATAAGTATTGCACTTAAGCACCTCATTATACTTCCTAATGGTGGAGAATATCAGATTTCATAATGACCCATTTCAATTCCAGATTAATCTTTAAGCTGAGTCTAAAAAGTACAATCATTTGCAAATGAAGGCCTAAGACTGTGAAGATCCAGCTATTGTTTTCTGTAGAATATTGATCACTCTACTCCTATGAATCTTGATTTTCCCCTTTCCTTAATTTAAAGGCAACTAGAAACAATTCTTGACTTATTTTAGATTTAACGAAAACCTAGTCAAATTCATGATTGAATTTAAAGAATTCTTCAGGCAAATCACACAGTTTCACTAATCCGTAAACTGTTAAGTTGTTAGAGTCAATAACTTTACAAGGAGAGTTATTATAATAATAAATATAACCTGGTTAGATTTTTGGATCTCGCGAACTTCATAACGCTTGGAGAGGTTAGCGGTAAATCTGAACCTTCGTTTACGATTTTTGACCAGCCAGCACGCCGTCCTCCACCTCTGTAACGCCTCCTCCGACGAATTCTTCGACTTCACCTCCGAAAAATCCTTTATATAACTTCCCATCAAACTATTTTCCTTACACTACCAAATCACGAACAACAAACCTCAGCCTATTTTACCTCCAGATGGCAAAAATATATCCTTCTAACCCACCAAATCTGCATCTTCGAAATTTCAGCATATATTAATAGCTTTCATTAGTTTGGTATACCTAATCCACTACATACACTACTTTTGGGAAAGCAGTTGAAGAAGACTGCGCTTGACTATGGAGTCTCCGAGATCAAATGTATCAGCAAAAAGAAATGGAAAAGTTCAAAAAAAGAAATATACGTATATTGCAAGAGAATTTTGTATTTTGAAGATGGCAATTGGGGCCGGACAAAACTCCCTAATCTAATCGAACGGGATCGAACCAAAGTCGGACCGGATCGAAGGGTTAAATATCCGAATAAAAATTGAATTTAATTAATTTTTTAAAAATTTTGTATTGAATTAATTAAATTATTTTATTTTTTTCTAAACAAATTAGTAAATTAAATAATTTAATGATTAATAATCTAACTCCAACGTCAAATCCATGCTCTGTTCAGTCCAACCCAATTTCCAAATTCAATTTTTTGGCCTAATTATTTATTTCATTCTTAGCCCAAGTTCTATGACCCTTTTTTTCTTTTTTTTAATGTTTTTATCTTTCCCTTTCCAATTTTACACCCTCATTCGGTAATCAATGAGTCACTCACCCCAAATCATTTGATAAATTAAAAATCTACATCAACATGGTTAAATCTTATTGGACAACTTATTTTAGTATTAGTATATACTTTTTGGTATTTATATGCATTGATGAATTAATCTTATTGGACAATTTGTTATTTATATTTTTTAAAATTATACTACGTTAATTTGTAAAAATTACGAATGAACATGTCATTAGTTGTATTACTGTAGTATTGTTATCAATATTAAAAAAATTTAATTATGGTACCGAACCGAACCGAACCGAACTCGAACTGCCTCATAATTATATTTGGACCTGACGGTTCCATTTATTAAATATCCGAACATTTTGATTCGATTCGATTTTTCGAACCGAGTCTTGCCCAGCCCTAATGGCAATTAGCAAGTGAATGGCTCTCTTGGAAAAAGGATATGGTGTGACTGGTGTCTCAAGGTGACTTGAGGTGTACGCGCGTGAGGAATGTTTCACAATTTTTCTGCGAGTTAACTAACTACATACGTGCTTTGTTTTTTAAGTGCTTGTTTGGAAGTAATTAAAAGTCAATTAAAATTGAAAATATAGTCGTTATCGGGTCTCACTTGTCTAATAAAAATCAAATAACGGCTAGTTTTTCAATTTTAATCCGATTTTAATCTCTACCGAACACGCCCTAAATTTCCCAGTAGTAAATATTTTCGTGGAGGTTCCCAACCTTTGCCAATGTTCGAAATCATTCCCAGTCTTTTCAATTCTTGTTATTTTAGTCCTCAGCCTTTTTCAAATCGTTGGTGGAAACCGTCCAAATGAGCAATAAAATTGACTTGTGCGACTGGGAGCACATGACTTAATTTTTGAAGGACTTAGCCTTTCCCCCACTAATGAGTACCTTTTCCCTTCATGTAATTATAAGAAAATTTAATAACAAGTAATATCCTCACATCAGAAATGAAGCTCAAGATGTAATATTAGGATATCTTTATAAGGAACGAGTTACTCAACCTTGTACTTTAGAAGTGGAAAGCACGTCCCAATAAACTCGTAATTATAAGCTACCTAATGATATGCAGACCCAAAACGATGTTACAATCCAACTAAGAGCTTGTTTGATGCCCATTTTGTGTCCAATTTTTAGCCAGATTATAGACGTTACACAATGTTAGTGTAAGGAGGGGCTGGAACTTTTTGACTAAATGACGTAAAATTATCAATTTGTCCATACATATAAAAAATTATTCTTATGTCAACTCACACATTTGGATGGAGGAAACCTTCCAAATGGTTGTTAAATTGATGTATGTGAGTTCATAACCTAGCCCCTGTTTGACAACTATTATCCAAAAATTCTTTTTCTATATACTCATTTTTACCACTCATTCACACAATAAAATAATTTGTACGCAAACCTAAAATTCTTCCTTACTTTTTAACCACACATTCTCCAAAAAATTACTATTCAAAACTTTATTTTTGTCAAATAATGACCACCAAACAGGTTCCTCCTAATTTTGAAGGACATTGTCGTTCCTCCATTTACGAGTACCTTTCCACTTCATGTAATTATAATATAATTTAATAACTAGCAATATCATCATCCCAGAAATGAAGTTTAACATGAACTATTAGGAAAAACCTATGAAGAACCAGTTATTAAACATTGAACTTCAGAAGTGAAAAACGCGTCTATTAAGTAATCATAAACAATGGCGGAGTCAAACATTTTTATTGTGTTACCAAAAAGTAAGGTGTAATTGTTTTTGAAAGCAAGAGCTCTAAGTGGGTTGAGACTTGAGAGATGAGAAGAGATGGGATCTAGAGGTTAAATATTTGTGGTCTTCGTCGACTTTGACGAGTTTATCAGTGATAGGTGTTGAGTGATAGGTGTTGAGGATATAGTAAAGTTTGTTTTGAAAGTGGATAACAAAAAGTTAACAATGAAGAAACGAAGTTAAACAAAGTACATATAGTAAAAATGAAGAAGTAAGGGATGAAATGATCCGAAACAACTGAAAACACTCTTTTCTTAAGATAAATTTTCTCAACAACGGTGCAAACGTAGTAACGGTAATTGTCTCCCAAAATACAACAGATTACTTTCTTATAGTAGAATCACTTCAAACTATAAGGCAACAATAAACTCGAACGGAATATTCTCTTTACAAGAAAATGTTTTTAGAATGATATGGAGAGTTTTGATATAATGCTCAATGCAAATGATATGAGATGCATAATGGATGTCCGGGGTCCTATTTATAGAAGAGGAGAGGTTGTGAGTAAAGTTTCATGCCCCAAGCTCAGCAACCATCACGAAGGAAAGCATCAATTACTGTCGTTATCCTTCGTTGGCCTCTCACTCTAGCAATAGTGATACCTGTTTATCAGAATCTCTATCGCTCAAGCACAGTCAAGTGACGGTCTCATTACTCGAGCGCTAGACGAGCGATGGTGTTAGGAAAATTTCCCGGCCAATTTTTCTTCTTTTCTTTCCAATTTTGGACTACAATTTCTCATTCATCCGAAATTGATTTTGAGATTTTAAATATATCAAGATGATCTACTCGACGAGTAGAATAAGTTAGTCAATTTATATTCATAATTTGGTCTATCAGGTCAAGTCTGAATATTTGGCCATAGTTGACTCAAAAACACTTTTCCAATTTTTATACTTGACTAAAATTTTCAATTTTAAACCAAATTTCAACAATCCTCCACATGAATGGAAATTCAAATGTGCTCGTGCTATGCAAAAATATGATGCATTGTAGATAGATGGAGCAGAAAAACACTGCATTAAGTAAGATAGCTTCTTGTCTTGAGCCTTAGTGAAATACTATCAGATTTACTTGACTAATTGTAAAAAGTAACTTCTTGAGCCATTCAGTCGTTGATGTAAACCAAGGCAATTATATCACATAGATGTCTTTCCTAAATCGTTCATGGTTCTCACAACTTGGTTCATTTTGACCCTAAACCACTATTGGGTCTCATAAATGTTTAGAAAATTTCAGCCTAGAACCATTTTCATTGAAGCGGCCCCACCTCACACTTACTTAAAAGACCTATTATTAAGAGCATTCATCTAACTACACTTGACTTAATCAAGTTATATAAATCATTAAAAGCATATCTTACCATTTAACATTCTACAAAAAACACTTTAATTATCATATGAATGAGTTAAAAAAAAAAAAAGCATTTTTCCCAAGTTCTTCATTTAATCTTCATAACTTAATTGTTCACTTGAACCAAGATTTTGGGATCTCCAATCAACAAGTTAGGGTTATCATTACAAAGATTTTTACATAATAGGCTTTAATTACATTCCTTTCGATAGGCAAAGTACTTGATCCCTATGTAAACTTTTCGTAAGTGGATCCGTGATATTCTCCTTAGACTTCACATAATCTATGGAGATGATACAATTAGAGATCAGTTGCTTAATGATATTGTGTCTACAACGTATATGTCTAGACTTACCGTTATATATGCTACTTTGTGTCTTTCCAATAGCCGATTGACTATGTGTACTAATTGCGGGTACCGACTTAAGACAACGTGAAATATCTTTCAAGAAGTTACAAAATCATTTTGCTTCTTCTCCAACTTTGTCCAAAGCAATAAACTCTGTTTCCATTGTTGATCGAGCTATACTATACACGTTTGCTTTGTCGACTTCTATGATACAGTAGCTCCACAAATGTTAATTATATAAGCACTAGTAGACTAGAATATTTCGTATTGGATATCCAATTCGCAACACAATATACTTCCAATACCGCGAGATACTTTGGGAAGTACAATTCATAGGTTAAGGTATATTTTAAGTACCTACAAACCCTTGTCAAAGCCTTCCAATGATCATGGCTTGAATTACATGTGAATCTACTAAGTTTATTCACAGTGAATGCTATATTCGATTGAGTGTAGTTTATAATATACATCAGTCTGCCTATAACTTGTGATTACTTTAGTTGTGACACACATTCACCCGTATTTTTAACTAAGCGTAAACTCATGTCAATAGGGGTTTTCGCAGGATTTTCCTTAAGTGCTTTATACCTTTTAAGTATACCCTTAATGTAGTGATATTGAGAAAGTATAATTTCATTTGATGTTTTAGATATCTTAATCCTTAATGTTACATTAGTCATACCCAAATCTTTCATATCAAAATATTTCGTTAACATTCTCTTGATATTTAACATTATTTCATGACTATTGGCTAATATCAATATGTCGTCTACATATAAACATACAATCACATAGGCTTTTAGTGTATGTTTTATGCATACATAGTTATCACATTCGTTTATCTTAAATCCATTAGACAACATCGTTTTGTCAAACTTTTGATATCATTACTTAGGAGGTTATTTCTAATCATACAAAGACTTAACTAGTTTACAAACATTTTATTTGTGATTAGGAGATATGAACCCTTCGGGTTGTTCCATATCACCATTTAGGAATGCGATCTTTACATACATTTGATGAATCTCAACGTTTTGTAATGCTGCAATTAAAATTAACAACTTTATCGAAGTGATTCTAGTCACGGGTGATTAGGTATCAAAGAAATCAATTCATTCTATTTGTCTATATCCCTTGACAACCAATCTAATCTTATATTTATCAATGGATCCATCTAATTTTAGTTTCATTTTGAAGATCAATTTACACCGTAAAGACTTATTTCTAAGAGGTAAATCAACTTATTCACAAGCATGGTTTTGTATGATAGAATCTAATCTCACTATTGATAGCTTGTTTCCCAATGCGGTGTTTCTGGTAGAGACATTGTTTAATCAAAATTTTTTGGATCATCTCTACCATATAGGTTAGAGAATCTGGGCCAAACAAAGTAAATATTCTAGTCATTTTACTACTCCTCCGTTCTTCCTCATTTGAAGTGTCATTTATAGTACTATAAGGTTTTTTTATTTGAATTTGCATTTTCCATGTCTTTATATGGAAAAACATACCCGAAGAATGATTGATTTCTCGATTCAATTATGGTTCACTCATGTACATTTTGAATTTTAGATTTATGCACAAAGAAGAGATATACACTAATGTTATTGACGTATTTAATAAATATACAATCAATAGTCTTGGAATCGATTTTAACTTGTTTAGGATTAGGTACTTCAACTTTAGCCAAATACCCTCACACTTTCAAGTGTTGGTAGGAAAGAAGATGACATTTCCATAGTTCATACGTATTTTTTTACCATTTTCTTAAGAGGTATTTTGTTAAGAATGCTATTTGCCGATATAATAGCTTCCTCTATAAGTTTTGGGATAGACATGAACTTAACAACATAACATTCATCATCTCTTTAAAAGTTCGATTTTTGCATTTAACAATACCATTGACCGGGGTGAGTAAGGTGTCGTTGTTTAATGAATGATTCCATGTTGGGAACAATTTTCTTCAAACAATGCCCTGTATTTACCTCCTCTATCACTATGAATATTTTTTATTCGCTTACCAAGTTGATTCTCAACTTCCATCTTATAATATTTAAAGGCATCTAAAGTTTTGTCTTTACTCCTTAATAGAAAGATATAATAATACTTTGTACAATCATTAATGAAAGTAACAAAGTATTTCTTACCACGTTTAGTTTGAACAACTTTCAAGTCACAAATATCGCTATATATTAATTCTAAAGGTCTCATGTTCCTTTGAATTGAGTGAAAATGTGTTTTAGCTTAACTTTGCTTCAACACATAAGTCACATTTATGATTATGATCAATCTTAATCGTCAAAATTAAACATTGATTAATAAGTTTGCGCATAGATTTGTAATTAACGTGTAATAATCGACTATGCCATAAACAAGAAACTCAAG
>CAIGRK010174265.1:618-12615 GCA_903798315.1 Fraxinus greggii | reverse complement strand
ATATTTTACATCATATCAATAACTTTTCATTCTTTTTCAACCACATATTTTTCATCAATCTATTATTCCAAAATACATTCTTTCAAAATAATGTAGCTCAAACACATCCTGAGTGTAATATTATTTTATTGAAAAATGTGTGATTGAAAAGAAGAAAGAGCAAAATATATTTTAAAAATTATGGTGGTCGAATAATAGAAAAATATGTGGTTGAAAAAATGAATTTTTAAGCAACCGGGGACCTAGGCAAAATAAATAAATTCAATTTTTAAGTATTTTTATTTTGGTAATTACTCAGAACTCCCTCCCACCGACCTTCTGTAACTTCCATTCGTCCACGCCGCGTGATTTTCACACCGATTATTTTATAAAATTAAGGAAACCTAACCCTCTCTAGAATAAAAGCTAATTTTCCCTTCTTCTTCACGTTTTCCCAATTCCGCTTCAAGATTTCCTACAAATCAATCTCTTAAACGATCAAAAGAAGCTATTTTCCTGCGATTTTTTACTACTTTCATCAAATATGATGGCAGAAACAGAGATTTTGTGCTCGCAAAGCGTTTCGGTTCAGTACTTTAGCGCCAAATTGCCCACAAAAATCGAAACCGAATTCTTCGATGTCTCATCGGCGGCGGTGGCAGTTTCTTCTACTGATATCACTGCTACGTCGCCTAANGATTATTTTATAAAATTAAGGAAACCTAACCCTCTCTAGAATAAAAGCTAATTTTCCCTTCTTCTTCACGTTTTCCCAATTCCGCTTCAAGATTTCCTACAAATCAATCTCTTAAACGATCAAAAGAAGCTATTTTCCTGCGATTTTTTACTACTTTCATCAAATATGATGGCAGAAACAGAGATTTTGTGCTCGCAAAGCGTTTCGGTTCAGTACTTTAGCGCCAAATTGCCCACAAAAATCGAAACCGAATTCTTCGATGTCTCATCGGCGGCGGTGGCAGTTTCTTCTACTGATATCACTGCTACGTCGCCTAAATCTCAGATCTTTTGCGCCTCTGATGCGGAGATTTCCATCGAAATCTGTCGTTCTGAATCGGTATCTACATTTACGATTTTTTCGTTTTCTTTTTAATCTTGGTTCATGATTGTTGTTAGTACTACTAGTAATTGAATTAAATGTTTTTAACGTGGGTTTGCAATTCTTTTTTAAACCCAGATGACTGTTTTTGTATTTGTTGAAGAATTAGGGTTTCTTGTTATTTTGGTTAGTAAAGACGCTTGTTCTTGTTAATCATATCAATTTTTATTCTCTACTTTTTCGATACTGTGTGCATGTTTTTGTGTGTTATATTGCTACTTGAAGGGTGTTTCGATTGCCAAATTAGCGTTTGAAACTTGTATTTTTGGTGGAACTTGATTTGGCTAAAAATTTCTTTGGGAAAGATTTGTTGATATGTTCTTTAATTGGTTTCTGAAGAAACTTATTGGGTTCATAAAGAGTAACATTTAACTTAAGATATTGTGATAGGAAGATACTTAGTTTGCTGTGGGGACGGGTCTGATAGTAATCTAATAATTGCTGGATCTAAAAGCTAAAGCAGCGAGTACTTGAGATTTTTCTAGTTTCTAGAAGAATTTTTTCTTTGTTTTTGAACAAATCAATGAATATTCTCCACAATCCAAAATGCTCCAGCACGATTGATTTTTGAGGTTCTATTCAAATATAACTCTTTCTGGTTTTATGTTTATTTCTGTTGTAGTGTTGTTTATCATTGGATATATGCTAAAAAAGATGTATTATGTTATCACCAGGCTCGTAGCTGCTCAACAAGTACCCAAAGTACAACTGTTTTTGAGACTTCCAGTAGCAGGTTTGTTCCAAGCATTTGTTCTGGCAGTCACTCGGATATTGGACCCCGCTGTTCCAATGAGGATGAACACATTCGTATAGACGACTTATCTGTGCATTTAGGCCCTCTCTACAGGTGGTCTCAACCAAGTTCCTTCTATGCTGTTTTTGATGGCCATGGAGGCTCAGATGCAGCAGCTTATGTCAAGAATAATGCCATGAAATTCTTTTTTGAGGATGCCAATTTGCCTCAAACTTCTGATGATGACGAAAAATTCTTTCAAGATTTGGAGAGAGCTCATCGCGAAGCCTTTTCATTGATTGACCTTGCCTTGGCTGATGAACAAAGCAGTGTTGATTCATATTGTGGAACAACAGCCCTTACGGCCCTCGTTCTTGGAAGGCATTTACTTATCGCAAATGTTGGTGACTGCCGTGCTGTTCTTTGTAGAAAAGGAGCTGCAGTTCAGTTATCTCATGATCACAGAACCTCGTGTCTGCTGGAACGGGAAAGGGTTGAGAATTTAGGTGGTACCATTGAGTATGGGTACCTAAATGGTGAACTTGCTGTTACTCGAGCCCTTGGAGACTGGTACATGAAACTCCCATTAGGCTCACCGTCTCCTCTAACTGCTGAGCCAGATGTTCAACAGACTTTGTTGACCGAGGATGATGAGTTCTTGATAATCGGTTGTGATGGGATCTGGGATGTGATGTCTAACCAGGAAGCAGTTAGCCTAGTTCGCCGTGAGCTTAGGCATACTCATAACCCCCAGCAGTGTGCACAAGAACTCGTAAATCAAGCATTAAGGCTAGATACAGGCGACAACCTCACAGCCATTGTTGTTTGCTTCTCTTCCCTAGAGCCACAAAATTCAGTTGTTTCTCAAAGGCCAAGATTGAGATTCTGCATGGCCGAGGAGGCAAGAAAGAGGGTGCAGAGCCTATTAGGTGGCAATTAAATTGCACAAATTCAAGATTAATTTTTTTTAAGCAAAGTGTACTATTATTTTGAATAATTTTTCCATTTGTTATAAGGTAGCAGCCAGCAGTTTGTAGGATTAGAGATGAGGATATGCAATTTTGTGTAATACTTTATTGATTCTTGAATCTGATTAAATTTTTATCGAGTCAAGTTCTTCAATGTATCAGTACTAGTTACTTTGTTCCTCTAAATATCTTGTAATCGTTCGTGGTTTGTGTATTATGTACGGATTTATATATAGAGATTTTGCTATTTTGGCATGGTGTGGCTTCTTGATAACTCTTCATTGATGGACGCTTGGCCATCCATCTCATTTAGGCGCAGTTGCACCAACACACACACTGTGAGGCTATAATTTTCTGGTGTAGACATGAGAAGAAGATAATGATACCTAAATTCTGGAATTGCTTGTTTTTGTGTGTAAATATGGGAAAATTGCTGATTGGTGCTCAATCTATTTCTCGAGCAGTAAGTTCATCTCAAACTTCAAGGAGGCAACAAAGTTGGTCCTCGATCTTTCATTACAGTTGCATAATTGTCATCACATACGCTTGACGTATTTTAACTTTAAGAAATTAGATTTTGTTTCTCAACCAAGCGGTTATATAAAACTTGAAAGTGAGTATATGCAATTACAATGAAAAGATAGACTAACTTGCTCCTGTCTAATTTTCGGGACTAAAGTGCTAATTGGACAAGAAGTTTGGGATCGATTAATGTAATTTTTCGGTTAGATCAGTTTCTTTGTTTATTTTTTTTTAATTTTAGATGAATAGAAGAATCTAACAACATTAAATTTAAATACAAAGAATCCTTTGATTTGGCTTTTGATCCCTGTTTTGGGTCACCAATAGTTCAGCTGTAATTGGATTTACAGAAAAAAAAAGTATATTCTTTCAATTAAATAAACCTTATATAAATCAACCAAATCAATTTTAATTTCCATTAATAATTAATTTCTAGCACAAATTATCTTATCTCATTTGATTTTTTATTTTATTTTTTTCCTCATTACTTTATATTTTGGTCAATTATCATGGCAAGAAGAATATATTATTAACAAAAGTGGGTTACAAATTTTGAATTTTATGCAGTTTGCAAAATATAAATTGTGCTCATTTTTAGTTAACGGCCCAGATTGCTGCTACAAATAGCATCCATGATTCTGCTAAAAGTCAAAATAATCGCTCACCGCTAATCTCATGATCCAACGGTTGTGATCCTGCATGGCCCACCCACCAATAAGCAAAACAGTTCAAATTTTAGGAAATATTTTACATTTAGTCCCCAACATTTAGGATATCTCCAAATTTTAGGATATCTCCAAATTTGAACTCTCACATTCACCCTTTAGTTTAGTTTTGATGACTGAACGAATCCTTTTTAACACAATCCGTCGATGTTCCCTTTATCAAGATGAAAAATTCGATTGCGAATTGATGATTCCAAGCTTGAGTTTTATACTACACCTGGCCTCATCGTGTGCCACTCCAAGGATTGAAGAATTCACCATCATTCTCCATGTGATTTTATTAATTCAAAAATCGTGACAATGGTTACACATTCATAATCTATTTTTTCTTCTTTCCTAATTGTTATTTCATTAACAATGAACATTAGAGAACGTCGCCAAAAACCACAATGTCGAGGTTCAAATCCTCTCCCTCACACAATCAGACTTAAATAGAGTAATTTTCTCTCGGCGTAAAGAATTTACGCTGCTTGTGGCATTTACAATCATTTTCACATCAAATCAAAGAAATCATGATTTTTTTGGTAAATCACATTTCTGTATTTACGGGGATTATAATAATATTATATTCATGAAAGATATTCTATTTGCTCGTAATTCTCATTTGATATTGGATAAAGAAGATTTTGATTTCATTTTTCTTGTGATGAACCTGAAAGTGGGGGTACATTTCAACTATAGGCTTGAGATCGTGTCTTTTGTTAAGGAGGCTAAACATAGGAGCAAATAAAATTCGAAATTGAAAGTAGGAGATGAATTTGTAAGAAGCAAAAAAGATTGGAAACTAAACGTGTAATTTTCATTTCTACTTTAATTAATTAAAGTTTGTAATTCTATGTTCTCCTCCTCCATTCACCGTTGTATATAGCAGACTCTAAACCTAAACAATAAAAAAGAAAAGATATTTCAATTTTACATTCAAAGCTACACAGAAATGGCGATGGCTAGTATTTCCAGGCGAAAAGCCACAACAATGTTTTCATCATGGAGGCATTTGTACAGCAATTCGTCAAAGTGCTCGTCGATTGTTTGCAGGGGCTACTCTGTGTCGTCGGGATCTGATGAAAACGATGTCATTGTGATAGGTGGTGGACCAGGAGGTTACGTGGCTGCCATCAAGGCCGCTCAGCTTGGGCTCAAGACTACCTGTATTGAGAAACGTGGTGCCCTCGGTGGAACTTGCCTCAACGTCGGATGTATACCCTCAAAGGTATTGTTCCAGTTTTATTTTAGATCTACTGAATTGGATTTCGGTTGTTGTGTGTTTGTTCTGTTTTATTTAGATTGTAAAAATTATGCTTGTTTGATATGTATATGATTGAAGATTGAGCATGTTCATGTTTGTCTGTGTTTTACTATATTCATTTGATGAATTCTGGTACCCTTTTATATGCACAATTTTTGTGCTTTTATTTGTAATTGTAATTTGCAATTGTGTGCTGCTAATGTTTCACTCGGTTGAATTGATGATAAACAATCATAATTTTGAGAATTATGAAAGATTTGGAATTTTACCTTTGGCACTGTGACTCAGTAATGAACTTAATTCTAAATATGTGACATTTTCATCTGGCGTTAAATGAAAGAAAGAGAACGTGGGTTTCTTGTGGTGGAAAGCTGCTTATTTTTGTTTTAATTGATTATCTTTTTTCTTTTCATTTTTTCTGCCTTTCATCTTACCTGGTTAGTGAGGGAGCGAAAGAAGTGAGATAGTTTCTTTTTGGCTCATATTTCTTATTGAAAAATTATTTGCATGAGTAGGTTCGATTACATTGGATGAGTATTGTTGGTCGTTCCCCAACCTTTTGTTTGGGTCACCCATGTCCCCAACGTTTTAAAATTGTGCTCGTGGTATCCTAACTCGACGGAAACTGTCTATTTAAACAGTAAAAGGACAAATGTTAGGCACATGATAATTGACTAATGGGTGTAATTGTTCAAAAATGATTTTCCTCCACTTTGAAGAATCCCTAGACGGATATAAACCCAGGAAGAAGATTCTGTATTTCTACACAGTAGAAGACAAAATACCCACTTAGAAGTGTTCAAAGTGGAGGGAAATTATATTTGGAAAATTATACCCACCAGTCATTTAACACATGTTTACTGCATGTCCTTTTCCCGTCTAAAAAGACATTTTCCATCGGGATACTGCATGCACAATTTAAAAGGTTGGGGACTTGGGATAGCCCAAACAGAAGTTTGGGTGGCACAAACAGAAAGGCTGGGGATCCATAGACGAATTTACACTTAACTAGTTACGTGGAGAGTATAAAAGATAAGAATGCTCGTGTCAGTGTAGTTTTTGATGTTTGTGAAGGATATCTTTGCTTCTCCTTAACTAGTTACGTGGAGAGTATAAAAGATAAGAATGCTCGTGCCAGTGTAGTTTTTGATGTTTGTGAAGGATATCTTTGCTTCTCCCCTTTTCTGATGGGTGAGTAAGATTAAATGGAACTAAAAGAAAAGTTTTGCTGGCCCGATTATGTCAACATGGTTTCAATATTTGATACAGCACACTTTCAATGGATGCCAAAATATTGATATCATGCTTGAAAAAGTAATAGTAATACAATTATAAAAGTAAAAAAGGTTATAGTAATTCAATAGTGCTTAAATCCATTTCACAACAAATTACCATGGCGACTCCACAAAATTAATGAACTAAGTATATCTGCTGTCCAACCGGATATCATAAGTTTTATGTTATTTGGTAGCTGGTGTAGCTTATTTTGTTGTGAAATGGTGAGTGGTGCATATGGATGTCCCTTTGTCATCTGGCTTCTAAGTAAATAAGATCTTTCTCTATGCAGTTTAAATCGTTCAATTTTTAAACAACACTCGTTTGAACTCCTATTTTAACTTATTTTCAATCCTAAACTGTGTCAAGTCAATGTTTTGAGCAATGCTGAATTTGTTATATTTCTATAGTATATACGGTTATTTAGATCATCTTTTTTTAGAGCAAATTATTAGATAAATGGACTGAAATTTGGTTTCTGTGAACTACTGAAGAATGTTGGTTTCCTATTGTTGAATTGTCTTTGGTTTTTGGACTTGTCTTATGGCAAAATTCTATTGGAAAACGCTAGTTTATAGCCAGCCATTTTGGTCAGCAAACAAAAAAGATATCTATGTAGGTGTATCTGTTTTCAATGTTTGTTTTGAATTACTCTGAATTGGTTTTCACAGTATAAAATTTTTATATTCATCGTCTTCATTTGGTATTTAATGTGTGCAGGCCCTTCTTCATTCCTCCCATATGTATCATGAAGCCAAGCATTCATTTGCTAGTCACGGGGTGAAATTATCTTCTGTTGAGGTTGATCTACCTGCTATGATGGCCCAAAAAGATAAAGCTGTGGGTAACTTAACGAAAGGCATTGAAGGTTTATTCAAGAAGAATAAAGTAACGTATGTTAAGGGGTATGGAAAGTTCCTTTCCCCATCTGAAGTTTCTGTTGATAATCCAGAAGGTGGTAACACTGTTGTGAAAGGCAAGAATATCATAATTGCCACTGGTTCAGATGTCAAAGGTCTACCAGGGATAACCATTGATGAAAAGAGAATTGTATCATCTACTGGGGCTTTAGCCCTATCAGAAGTTCCTAAGAAACTTGTTGTTATTGGTGCTGGCTATATTGGTCTTGAAATGGGCTCCGTATGGGGACGTCTAGGGTCAGAGGTCACTGTTGTTGAATTTGCAGCAGACATTGTTCCAACCATGGATGGGGAAGTCCGAAAGCAATTTCAACGTTCCCTTGAGAAGCAGAAGATGAAATTTATGCTCAAAACTAAGGTGGTTTCTGTAGATACAGCAGGGAATGGTGTGAAGTTGACACTTGAACCAGCAGCTGGTGGTGATCAGACCACTCTTGAAGCTGACGTCGTTCTTGTTTCTGCTGGTAGAGTTCCATTTACAGCTGGACTTGGCTTGGACAAGATAGGTGTTGAAACTGACAAAGCTGGTCGTATCTTGGTGAATCATCGGTTTGGCACCAGTGTACCGGGTGTATATGCTATTGGTGATGTTATTCCTGGGCCCATGTTGGCTCACAAGGCTGAAGAAGATGGTGTTGCATGCGTGGAATATATTGCTGGAAAAGAAGGCCACGTAGACTATGATATGGTTCCCGGTGTCGTTTACACGCACCCTGAGGTGGCATCTGTAGGGAAAACCGAGGAGCAGGTAAAAGCACTCGGAGTTGATTACCGTGTTGGGAAGTTCCCTTTCTTGGCAAACAGCAGGGCAAAGGCAATTGACGATGCTGAGGGAGTGGTTAAGATACTTGCCGAGAAGGAGACCGACAAGATATTGGGTGTTCACATCATGTCACCTAATGCAGGAGAGCTCATTCACGAGGCTGTTCTGGCTTTGCATTATGGGGCATCGAGTGAGGACATTGCACGCACATGCCACGCACATCCTACAATGAGTGAGGCCTTGAAGGAAGCCGCCATGGCCACTTATGACAAACCCATTCACATTTAGAAGGCATGGTATATTTTTGTTGAGTTCAGTTTTCAAGAATTACACTGAAACCAGCACACTTTCACCGGTTCCTGCTCTCCTTTCATTTGAATCACTGTCTTGAACGCATCTGTCGATATTGCTAATAACTCATGAGGTGTACACTGCACTAATATGCATCTGAAATTGTGTGCATTTGGCAAAGGGTTTGGATTAATTTATTATGTGGGAAGTACAATGTTTCTCACGTCAGTCCACATAATTCTGTTCTTATACTTTTGTTGGTTTTTGTATGTTACTTTTCCTTGTAACTGAAAACAGTTTGTTACTTTAATTGGAATAAATGAATTAAGGGTGAATCATTACTTGAGTGAAAAACCATAACAAGAGATCACGAATTAGGGAAATTACATAACCACCTTTTCATAAACGAACATTTCCAATTCATTCTCAGATAATTATTTAGATAGTAAAAACAGTTCACAATACATGATAGGTATAGAAATTTATGGTAAACTACTACGTAAACACACTGAAACATTATTTATAACCATAGTTATTAAAACCGAACCAGTGAACTACTATGTAAAGACACCAGTCCTTTGACCATAACTATTAAACCTCGAGGGCTGGGGTCCAGTTGCGAAAACCGTTAGTTTTCTTTATGAAGTGAAATGCCTGAGTTATGCTGCTGATGGAGCAGTAACATGGTAAATAACACCAGCCTCTGATAGCACTGGAACTGATATTTTCTCTTCCTTCGAGTCGTTCGCATAATCCAATGACTCGTCTACGTATATATCCAACCATTTCTCGACCAGCATCTTTATGTCGTCTCTCTGCATGTTCTCTTCTTTACCGGTGTATCTCCAGGGTTTTGCTCCCTGTAAGTTTAAATCGAAAGCCATACAAGACTGTTATTAATCCATTTCTTATCCTTTTTTGTACGTACTATATCTTGCTCAAGGACGAATACTTACCGCAGCACAATAGTGAACGACCTTAACTTGTTCAAGGTCTATATTTTCAGGATGTCGCCAAAGCAAGGCTAAAACGAGGTTGTAAATTGGAGGGATAGGACGGTATATGTCCCTAAAAAACATGTTCAAAAAGTCCTGCACGCATAAATCGATTCAACAGACAATATTGAGGCCTTTCTGATAAAGAAAGAAGTTTTACAAGAGGCTAATAACTTGATATTAATTTAAGAGAAGAATTTTACCTGCTCTGCAAATGAAGTAGAGGGGGTAATTTTGAGGGTTTCCAAGAGATCAGAATAAGTTGAAAGTTTTGGCTCGAAAATGAACATCCCAGCATTAAAGTACAATGGTGGTGGAGGTCCCATTTCCGGTGGCCATTGTACCTTTTCCGGGCACTGTTGACAGTAGCCGATTTGGTACTGAGGCGTACTACTCCATGTTTTCTCGCAAAAACAATCCATAACGGCATAAAAATAACCATTGGGAGTGTCAAAGAGGTGATCAATGTTATCGAAAACTTGAATATCTCCATCCAAGTAAATCATCTTGCTATACTCCACAAACTGCAGCCACAGTGATATGTCTCATTATCAATCAATAAATAGTAAGAATAAAGGAATTCAATTATATATATTGTGCATGGTAAAGGTAAAAGTGAAACTCATGAAGCACCCCATCTAAAAGCTTAAACTCAATCAGACGAGCAGACCCATGGCCATTAATACATTAACATGCAAACAAATTACCTCCCAAATGCGAAGTTTTGAGTAGTTGATGACATAATATGCCATGGAAAACTGAATATTTTGATTTTCCGGTGGATGTACGGGCTCAATTTCACGAATAATACATCCTTGGGACTTGAGGATCTTCCGATGATCTTCTGGTACATCCGGCAAGACAGCTACCACAAGATGATACACAGATTTCGTCTTCCTTAAACCCTTAGCTAATCCAATAACCCCTTTCACATAATCTCCATCTCCTGCCAAGAAGGTAACATAAGCCCTCTTGGGTTCCATATTTTCCATTGATGATCCCATTACCGTCTCCATGGTGCCCATTTTCAAGAGATAAATAAGAATGCTATGGATGAATTGCAACAAACACGTCTGGTCCTTTTATAACCTTAGAAAAGCTGCATGCATATTGAAATTAAGGATAGTGCAATCATGTTGTCCAAAAGGTAAGTGTTTCATTTGACACGTTTCTGATATTCTTGTCTGTTTATTGTTGAGATGAGTGCGTGAACATTTCGAAAATGAATCTGCATCTCTATCTAATCCTAGGACAAGACAAATCAAGATTGTTAATAATTATTCTAACTTTATATTATTTTTCGTTGGTACAAACTACAAAGAGTTGCTTATGCTTTTGACATTGATTATTGATTATTTGTCTTATAATTATTACATCTGTCTCCAGTGCCTAAACTGCAGGAATAATTTTCTTATTTTTTGCTGGCAAGACAACAACAAAGTTAATTATTCATAGAATACATTTGTCTCATAATCGTTACAACTAAAGTAAAAGAATAATTTTCTACTAATCTTACTTTGTAGCATAGTAAAGTTTTAATTAACTATGTTAACAATTTGTTAGCAAGAGCACGACAAAGAATTAATGCATCTTTGTACGTGGCATGTATATAAAACCTTAATGCAAACGTATAAATATCCTATTTTAGAAAGAACTACTTTTTTTGGTTGGACGGCGGAAAAAGAATAAAATATCTTAAAAGTAAAAAAAGTAAACACGATAAGTTTCATTTTTAAATATTCCAAAAGAATATATGCGTGGAGTAAAAACACTTGCTGAAAATCTCGTATTGAACTGGTTAAAGTTTTAGTTCTGAAAGTAAATTGCCGATTCCATTTTTAGTTCAAAAGAATAATGAGTACTTGCAAATATCTTGTGGCAAAGTTCCTTTCTTTTGTCGACTATTTTCTGTTGAAAATTCTCACACAATTACAAGAAAGAAGTCCAATATTATTCTCAGAAGTCAGAGTATATCCCCCATACGGTTCATATACAGAAGAAGTAGACGAGAGAGACGCGATTACGATGTATGGTTCAGAAACGGGTTATAAAACAAAAAATTAATTATTAATGATTTTAAATTGTAAATTTTCAAAATGAAATGCATGCAAAATCACATAAATTTATTGAATATGTTTCATGCATGCAATATAAAATTAAGGGTGATTTATTAGAGATAAATTGTGTACCATGAACGCAGAAAAAGCAACGTCCACTCGATTCGTTTGATGTGGAGTTGACAGATGGATATGAAGTTCATTTAATCAAAGAAAATATCATTTTCACGAATTTTATTCTGTTTTCCAATAAAATTTGAGAAACCATCGAGTACCATACAAGTGTACAGGGTTTATCAGAAGCTAGGAATCTGACAAAATTTTTAACAAATGGCCTTTCGTAATAGTGAAAAGGATCTCAAAACGTTGAATCTGGAGAGAGAGAGAGAGAGAGAGAGAGAGAGAG
>CAIGRK010174221.1:0-10412 GCA_903798315.1 Fraxinus greggii | reverse complement strand
AAATGTGTAGTAAAAAATTGAACTCCAGCCATTTGAAAAGTTGATAAGGCACCTCTTTATTTTTGCTAAAAATTACATTAAAAAATGCAATCATTACGAGAGCCGTTATTTAAATTCACTGAAGTTATATATCTATCCCTATTAAAATTCTAAAATTAAAAAAAAAAAAATTATACCCATCCACATCACATTTAAATGTTGTCCTTAATAAATTCATTCATTTAGACGTTATATATCCACACAATTTTTTACATATCTCGTACATACATAAGAAGTTGTGAGGATATATAGTGTTTCATTCAAAAGTTGTGAGGATATATAGTGTTTAAATGAATGAATACGTAAGAATTTATTAATTCATTTACTTTAGTCTTAAGAGAACAGAAAATCGTATTAACATCAAATCAATCCACTTTAAAAAATTAAAACAGATTATATTTAACCTGCCTAAAACTTGTCATTTTTTTACTTCTTGTAAAGTCAGTATGCTCACAATACTTATAAGTCATGCCAAACGTACTTTGAAAATTTATTCACTCAAATTTTCATCCGTGAAATAACATCTAAATAAATTTCTCCCTTCTCATGGATACACAAATTCTACTATTTTTTCGGTATAATACTAGAATTAGTGACAGTAATTTTGACCATTGTTCTTTCATTACAACCTCAAAATATAGTAAAATGGATTAATATTTTAGTTATCCTAGAACTAATTAGTACCTATTTAAATTAATGATATTTTTAAAGGTAGATTTAGTCGAAGTTCCAAAGTAAATGATGATGAATTAGGATTCGGGGGCATTGACTTCGTGGAGGCTAAGAACATCTCCACTTGTCGTTTTAAAATTAAATTGCTATGATTCAAAGTAAGTAAACATCCCTCGTTCACAAGCATATCATATGGTTAAATGGATAGATGTGTGATATTATTTGCCCTTATGTTGACATTGATTATTATATTTTATGTCATTAATGTTTCTAATTATATATTTACGCATGTCAATGCATCTATAAGCATAGATGAAGTTTCAAGAAATAAAAGTTTTCAAATGTCAATCAGTCTAGTAACGTTTTAAAAGATATGTATCATGAATGTTTTTTTAAGAGGTGTGTGTATGTCATGAAAGGTGTGAGTGTGTGAAATTGATCGTGGGAGATCGGCGCATCCGACCAATATTCAATGATAATGCTAATAATAATCGCTTTGCGGTACTACGTAGGACTCAATCAGGTTCCAAAAAATAATCGCACTCTACATTTTGATTGGTTAGTCGCCAAAGTGAGCTCACAATGTTAATATCAATGCTAATGTTAAAGTTTTTTTATAAAGACATGAAAGAAAAGGAGATACATGTTCAAGGAAATCGTTTATTTTAAAGTAGTTAAGACGGATATCAATACAACATATGTATAAGTTTGCTTACTGGACGTTAGCTCATTCTGCGTTATCATTCTCCATTTTTCAAATGATGAGAGCTAGATGACGCAACGCGACGCGACTATTTGGGGCGAGATGATCTCAGTACTATTCAAATTAAATATTTTATTTCTATTCTAAACTAATAATTTGAAACTTTGGACCATTCTTATTAAGTCATTACTAACAACGTAGTTTTTCTTAACGAAATTTTTGGGAATTTATTTATTTCGAAATCTATATTGTCAATTAAATTCAACCATGTTAATCAATTTTTTCCTCATTCATCGTTTAACAGACAATGAATGCCAGCACTTATGAGTTTATGATTTGTAGACTTATGGTGGTTATAGTTTTGGTATCAGAGCCTAGAGTTATAAAATTGATTCTGAAAACTATGAAACACACACACACACATTCAAATTCATATTCCATTTCAATTATTTTGATTATAAGGATGTTTGGTTTCATGTTTTCTATTTTAGACCAGTGACTAATTCCTGGTTTATATTTTTTTAATCAAGCACGTCCTTCAAATTTTTCAAAATGGTTTCAAACATGGTTTGAATAGTTTGGGCTTAACGAGACGATTTTACCCAGTACTACTCGTCAAGGGTTCAAACATTTCAAAATTGAGGCAAACAGTTTTTAAAGTCTCAAGAAAACATTTTATTTCAGTTCGCCTTTAATCTCATGGATATTCTATTGGGACTTCAACTTAATTCAAAGACTAGACTCTGAATTCAATGTAAAAAGAATTGTTCAAAATTAAATGGTAGTCCGAATTCCATGATACAAATTGTTGTCCAACGGAAGTCAATTCATGAATTCAAGAACACGGAAATATCGGTGTTCCAAAAATTTCAAAGAAAGATCAAGAAAACACACCTATTTCCTTGCAAAAAAATCAAGACTTTTAGCCATATTCAATTAATGCAAGACACCAGAGAAACTAGCAATTATTTCAGAAAAAATGCTTCTCTAACTGAGGTATCTCCAAAGATATCAAGATCAATTCAAAATAGTTCATCTCAAACAGACTACGCCCAGAGCAACGAAAATGACTGGTATGGGCTAGATATTGATGAATTTATTGTTCAAGAAACTCAAAGAGATTCGAAATGACTATATGGTCCCGGTTATTTGAATGAATACTGAAGATACAGTTCAAAATTCAAGAGATGTTCTCTTTCAAGACTAATGGACAAACTTTAATAAAGAATCTTTCTGCTTTATTAAAGAAACTTTAGAAAAGGTGATTCTACTATTTCAAAAGACAGGAAGACAAAAATAAGTGGTAGACACGATATGATTGCCCTTGAAAACTATTCAAGATTCCCTCAAAACAATTGAAAGAAGATTTCAAGTCCTGAATTCAAGTGTATAAGATGATCAAGACTCAAGATTTCCTTAATAGTTTTTTGTGGGAGAAAAACTTCTTCAGAAAAGTTTAGATTTCCTTGTAATCTAAAAATTTCTTCAAAAATATTGTATTCAAAATTGTTCATCAATAAAATAATTCTTCAAATCAAGTTTTTGTGTTTGTTTATTATCTGTTCTACTACCCCATCCCCTGGGCAACCTTGGTATAGTGATTATAATATTTTAGAAATAGTGTCCAGGAAGAAGTTGGTTATCCTTAAGCCTACTGAATAGTGTTGGTTAGCCCATAAAGCCGAGTGAGCTTTGGGTGGTCCCGTTGTAGAATTGGATTGGATTCAATCTATCATGTAGCGTTGCATCTGTAGTGGTATGTCATTATAGTTTCATTTAAATCAATTATGTCTTAACTATCTCATTGGTTTAATATATCAAATAGTAATGCTGATAATTTTTCAAACACTTTTCATGAAGAAGAAGAATTAGATCAAGAACATCATCTGTATTAGATATATTCAATTCTCATGAATTTCAAATTCCTCAAATTGAAAAAATTTCAAAACTGGACTATTTCAAGATAGATAAAAGTTCTATCTATGAAATAGGAAAGTTCAATTTCTGTCAGATTATGTTATCAAAACTTTGGAACAAACTCTTGTGATAAAAAATCAAACAACTTAAATAAATCTATTTCAAAAAGATACAATTCAAAACTAGAAAAAAAGATTTAAATATTTTCATGCGGAACTTATTCAAATTGCTGTCAAACNAATTAGATCAAGAACATCATCTGTATTAGATATATTCAATTCTCATGAATTTCAAATTCCTCAAATTGAAAAAATTTCAAAACTGGACTATTTCAAGATAGATAAAAGTTCTATCTATGAAATAGGAAAGTTCAATTTCTGTCAGATTATGTTATCAAAACTTTGGAACAAACTCTTGTGATAAAAAATCAAACAACTTAAATAAATCTATTTCAAAAAGATACAATTCAAAACTAGAAAAAAAGATTTAAATATTTTCATGCGAAACTTATTCAAATTGCTGTCAAACCTTTGTTTAGACTTGGTCTAGACATTCCTATTCTCTTAACTCTTAGAGATAAGAGACTTTTCAAATTCGAAAATTCATTATTATCCATTTTATAGTCAAATCTTGTAAGCGTCATATTTTTTCAAATTGTTACCTAAATTTTACTATCAATCTTAATGATGGAGATATTCTTAATGTTCTTGCTCTTCAAATTCAAACAAAAAAATTTGATTTCGATGATCGTTCAAAAGCATTTTTTGTAATATGCCTGAAATATTACAAGTTTATGAATATTCAACTCAATGTTAGAGCTCTTCGCTCTTCTCCTAAGGAAGAAAGCATTCTGTGGAGGTCAACCCTCTTCATTCAAATACCAAGGAATCTACAATCTAAAGTTCTTGAATGGGATTCTGAGAATGCTCAAAACTCGATTCCTGGTCCTATTTGTACTACTCTTGATCAAATTATTTCATTTCCTAATGGACATGTTAAGGTGATTTTCAACAAAGCTTCTACATCGAATAATCTCTGAAGGTCTTATTCTTCCAGATTTGAAATTAGATAAGAAAATCTCTTTCAATCTACAAGATTTTCAACTTCTTCAGATAAGTTGAAAGGAGTTGATTTTACTCCAACGACTCCAAAGACTCGATGTATTTATGATAAATATAATGAATCAGAACAACCTGATTCTCCTACCTTATCATATATGCTGCCTAATCCATCAGAATGAATAGATAGTCAGTGTAATGTTATTTCTTCTACAAAATAAAAAAAAAATTGAATTCAAAACCGATCATACTCCTTTTGTAAAAAAATTTCATCTACTCTCAAAAAGATATTTTCAAAAGAATAAATTGAATCTTTGTGAGAAGAATTTTATGATTCTTCTGAAGATTTTAGTTTTTATGAATAGACACATTTCAATGTTTTTTGCAAGAAAATAGCTAAAATAAATCCATTCAAAATGCCCATCTTAATAAGAAAACATGGGACTCCATCTGGTCAAAGTTTTCAATCTGAACATCATCCGGTGTAAAAAATCGTTGTTTCTCACGAAAATACTGAAATTATTGTATCACCTCTCAAAAAATTCCTACTCTTGCTGATAGGCCAGAAGATTCTAGCCCCACAGCCAAAGATATTAAGAACAATTATATTAATATTGTTTTTCAGTCAATTTATTCTCAATTATCCTGAATTGAAGTCAATTCCGAATCTAAGACCTCCTCTTCTAAAAAAGATGGGAAGAAACCTCTTGATACAATTTTCAAATCTATTGATCCAAGACTTACTCCAAAATTGAAAAAAGATTCTTTGTCGCTGTGTCTGGCATCTTGCAAGAACTCACAAATCAAATTTCCAAACTAGGAACTTCTAAGAATATCAATACAAGTGATATTCTAGAAGAACTTGAAGCTCAATTTATTGAAAATGAGCCATCTCAAATCAATAAATTGAGAGGTCAAAATTCAAAACTTCCAGATTATTACTCTCGTCCTTCTTATCCTAATATGCTTTGTGAGGAAAACAAGAAAACCCAAGTTTTTTATTCAGGTGATGAAATCGTCGAATGTAATATTGTTGGTTGTTTGTTATACAACTCATACATGTCGAGAAATTACTCCTCTTACACCTTTGGTAATTCAGTATGTGGTTTCACAGGACAGTTTAAAAGCTAGTGGAACAACTATCTCACAACCGAAGATCGTAACAAAGTTATTCAAGCCTCCAATGATCAACATCAAAATGATAGCTTCAATACTCTTGTATTTTCAATTGTCATATATTTTATTGGAACTCTTGCTCTTCTCCAAGACATAATATCTGGGATTTTGTTAAATCTTAATTCTCTAAAACTTCATGATTTTTGCTAATATAAGAACATGTTCCTTACCAAAATCTTATTTCGAAAATATTGTAATCAATCTTTTTGAAAAGAAAGATTTATTTTTAGACTACCTAAACTCTTTTTAGGAAGAGTAAGGAATTCTATCAAACTTCAACATCACCGTACAAAATTTTGTCAATAAAGAAGGATTAGCATTGTGCAATGATCTCAAACTCAAAGCAAAATTGAAATCAGGTTTGAGAGTCATAAGGAACTCGGATCATTCTGTGATCAATATGGATTTGAAAAAGTCATTCTTCCATCTCCAAGAATGAAAAAGAAAAAAATTACTTCGCATATAAGGAAACGAACTTTTCAAAAATATTTTCAAAAGCAAAAATCTTTTCAAAATTATCTTCCAAAAGAATTCAAAGAGAAAATCATTTAGAAAACGAATTCCTTAATCTTCAAATATCACATGTTGGAAATGCAATCGGGTCATTACTCCAACAAATGTACAATGAAGGGAAAGATTAACAATTTTCAAATTGATGAGTGTATTTAACTTGAACTTCTCAATTTACTTCATTATAGTTTAGGTGAAGAATATGTTTTGAACTTGAACTAGTTTATCAATATCATAAAGACTCTGATGCTCATATAAGCTCAAAATCCTCCACTTCTACATCAAGCCAAGGCAAAGAAATTTGTGATTGTAAAATCATAAATGTTCTTACTAAAGAAGAACTTATTCAAGAAATAATTGAGAAGATCGAAGATCCTCAATTAAAGAATAATTTTTCTCTTTTTTTGCCTAATACCTCCAAATCCCCAGTAACATCATTTAATGCGAAAGACATATTAAAAAGGTTTGATACTGGACACACACACTCAAAATCCTCAATCCTGAATTAAGATCGAAAATCAATGAGATGAAAACTCAAATCGCTTTTCTTGAACGTCAATTGAAATATGTTCGCATGAAAGTTATTTTCTTGAAAGCCAAAATAATGGAACAAGAAAACAGTTATAGTCATGATTCTTCTTTTGAAGAAGAAACTTCTCAAACAAAAGAAGAAAAGTCAATGTTATCAACCATATTCAACTTAAAAAATGGTAATGCAATATGACCATTGTAGTCAACAAAGATTTCAAATTCACTTCTAGAGTCTTAATAGATTATGGAACCGATCAAAATTACATTAAGGAAGAATTAATCCCTACAAAATATTTGAGAAAACTATTGAGCTCCTTATTGTTCCAGTGGTAAAAAGTTCAATATTCATTACAAACTTTTAAAAGTTCATGTTTATAATTCAAATATTTGTTTCAAAAATATATTTTATTTAGTCAAAGATTTGGACCAAGAATTCATATTTGGTACCCCTTTTATTGTTCAAATTTATCAATTTCAAACTGATTCAAAAAGATTTACAAATATTTTTGGTCAAGAAATACTTTTTCTAATTTAGAAATTCCCCTTTTATGAAAATGTTAATTCTTTGAAAGAAGCATCTATTTTAAAAACCATTAATAATATTAATCTTAAGAAAAACATATTCAATTTCTCAAAGAAGAAATTAGATTTCAAAAAATCGAGGAATTGTTACAAAATCCCTCAATTTTTGAGAAGATTTCTTCATTTCAAAAGAAAATTGAAAATTAAATATGTTCTACTATTTCAAATTCTTTATGGGATAGAAAGAAATATGTTGTTTCACTTTCTTACAATTCTGATTTTCATGAATCAAATATTCCTACAAAATCTCGTCATATTCAAATGAACAAAGAATTACTTGATCACTATATCAAGTAGATCAATGATTTACTTGAAAATGGACTTATTCGTCCAAGTAAATCACCATGGAGATGCTCTACATTCTATATCAATAATTCAGCCGAAATTGAATGAGGCTCTCCGATACTCGTTATTAATTACAAGCCTCTAATTAAAACTCTTCAATTGATTAAATATCCATCACCTCAGAAGCTTTTAAATAGATTGCTCAGATATGTTATCTTCTCCAAATTTGATATGGAGTCAGGTTTCTGGCTTCAAATTAAAGAAGAAGATAAATACAAAATGCCTCAATGTTCCTTTAGGCCAATATGAATGGAATGTTATGCCTTTTGGTCTCATAAATACTCCTTCTGAATTTCAAAAAATTATGAATGATATTCTCAAACCATTTTCAAATTTCATTATTGTCTATATTGATGANATATGTTATCTTCTCCAAATTTGATATGGAATCAGGTTTCTGGCTTCAAATTAAAGAAGAAGATAAATACAAAATGCCTCAATGTTCCTTTAGGCCAATATGAATGGAATGTTATGCCTTTTGGTCTCAAAGATCCTCATTCTGAATTTCAAAAGATTATGAATGATATTTTCAATCATTATCAAAATTTCATTATTGTTTAAATCGATGATGTTCTAATCTATTCTGAAAGCTTATAACAACATTTTCAATACATTTATGCATGTCATTAAGAATAACGTTTTAGCTATTTCAGCTAAGAAGGTCGTTCTTTGTCAAACGTGCATAAGATTCCTAGGACATTACATACATCTAGGAACATTTACTCCAATTCAAAATGAGTCTTGAACTTGCAAATAAATTTCTTGATCAAATCCAAGATAAAACAAGTTTGCAGCGATTTTTAGGCTATGTCAATTATATTGCTAACATGTGCTCCTCTTTTTCAAAGGCTGCGAAAGCATCCACTACCGTGGAATCACGAGCACACTATCATTTTTTTTAAAAAAAAAAATTAAAACTGCAATCAGAAGCATTCCATGCTTTTCAATAATAGACCCTTTAGTATCCATATTGTCGAGACAGACGTGCCCGACATAGGTTATGACGGGGTGCTAAAGCAAATACCAAAAGAGTCTAGTCAAGAACGGTTGGATAGATTCCATTCAAGTGTCTAGAAAAAAGAATTATTTAATACTCAAGAAAGAATTTTTATCAATAGTTTTATACATTTCAAAATTTGAAGATGATTTAATTAATAAAAAATCAGTTTGAAAACTGATTGCAAAGTTTCTAAAGATGTTTTACAAAGAGACGTTAAAAACCTTGTTTTAAATCAAATACTTATAAGATGGTAGGTTATCTTGTCCTGTTTTAATTTCAAATACTACATATACAAGGAAAATCAAATGTTCTTGCAGACTTCTTAACTAGAGAGTTCATACAAAAGAAATCTCTTCTTGAGTGAACGGTGAGAATATCAATGGCTTCTTCTTTACACAAGAAGAACAAGAAAGAGACTTAAATTCCTATTTTTTTTCAATTGGTGATTATCTTCAAGGATCAAGAAAGGAAAAACCAAGCTCTTCCAGCTCTCAAAAAACTACGCTTGCTTCAAAAACATTTTTCCAAAGACCTACTCAAAATAAAACCGTTCCAGATGAATCAAAACCTTCCAACTTTAAAAAGGATGTTCAAGCTGGTTCTAGCAACCTACCAGAAGTTAATCCCTCCAAAGCCTTTCAGTACTTTACAAAACCTATTCAATTACCCATTTTCGAAATGGAAACTTCGTGGGTACATAGATGTTCATCTTTAGATGAATGTCTTCAATATTTATTTCCTCTTCAATTTCATTTCATGCCTAGAAATATAAGAAAATCAAGAGCCTATTATGAAGCTATCCTCATCAAATCTGGATCATCTATACTAACTCATACAGCAAATCCTCAAAAACCTAAACAAATTGACTTTTCAAAAACAAGTATTCAAAGGATTTTGTCATACGAAGACTTGACAAAACCTATGGAAAGAAAAAACGAATGTGTTTATCGAAAGATGAAACATTTAAATCCCATTTCAATTATTTTGATTATAAAGACGTTTGGTTTCATGTTTTCTAATTCAGATCGGTGACTTATTCACGGTTTATACTTTTTAATAAAGCACGCCCTTCAATTTTTTCAAAATGGTTTCAAACATGGTTTGGATATTTTGGACTTGATGAGACGACTATACACAGTCTTGTTAAGGGTTCGAACATTTCAAAACTGAGGAAAAATAGATTTTAAAGCCTCAAGAAAATATGTTATTCCAGTTTGCCTTCAATTTCAAGGTCTCGTGGATATTCTGTTGTGACTGCAACATAATTCAAATACTATACTCCGAATTCAATGTAAAAAGAATTGTTCGGAGATTCAAAATTAAATGGTGGTTCAAATTTCATGAAACAAATTGTTGTTCAATGGAAGTCAATTCATGGTTTTAAGAATAGAGGAATATCAGTGTTCTAAAAATTTCAAAGAAAGATCAAGAAAGACGCGCCGATTTCCTTGCTGAAAAATCAAGACTTTTAGACATGTTCAATCAATGCAAGACGCGAGAGGAACTAGCAATTATTTCAGAAAAATGCTTCTTTGGCTGAGGCATCTTCAAAGAAATACATTTACTAACTAAAGACATAAAAAATGAAAACTAAATAAAAAGAAAAATAATAAATGGTGGTTCAAATTTCATGAATCAAATTGTTGTTCAATGGAAGTCAATTCATGGTTTTAAGAATAGAGGAACATCAGTGTTCTAAAAATTTCAAAGAAAGATCAAGAAAGACACGCCGATTTCCTTGCTGAAAAATCAAGACTTTTAGACATGTTCAATCAATGCAAGACGCGAGAGGAACTAGCAATTATTTCAGAAAAATGCTTATTTGGCTGAGGCATCTTCAAAGAAATACATTTACTAACTAAAGACATAAAAAATAAAA